>JAQRFW010000001.1:65797-118966 GCA_039762375.1 Keqinozyma sinolaborantium | reverse complement strand
GTGGGGGGGGGGGGTTCCCCATGCGGGGGGCCCCGGGCGGGGGGCGCGGGCGCACCGAGTCGGCGAGTAGCTTGTATGGGTCCATGAAAAATGCGATTCGCACCGATGGACTCGGACTTCGACGACGACTTGGACTCGCAATTGGGCCATTTCGGCGCCCGCCCCGTCTCGTCCGACCGCCGCGTACAGCACGACTTGTTCGGCAACTCGTTGCAGCAGTACCAGCCGGTGGAAAAGCCGCAAAAGTCCCAAAAGCCCACCCACCACGAAATCGACTACGACGCCCTCCAGACATACATCTACCCCATCAACTACGAGGTGCGCGACTACCAGTTCAACATCATCGAGAAGGCGTTCTACCACAACATCCTCGTGGCGCTCCCCACGGGCCTCGGCAAGACGTTCATCGCCGCGACCATCATCTTGAACTACTTCCGGTGGTTTCCCGCCTCCAAGATCATCTTCATGGCGCCGACGCGGCCGCTCGTGGCGCAGCAGATCAAGGCGTGCTTCAACATCGTCGGGCTCAAGCACGAGTTCGCCATCTTGCTCGACAAGTCCAAGCGCAACCGGCTCGAGATCTGGCAGAACAACCGCATCTTCTTCACCACGCCGCAGGTCGTCGAGAACGACCTCGCCAGCGGCCTCGTCAGCCCCAAGCTGATCTCGTTGCTCGTGGTCGACGAGGCCCACAAGGCCAAGGGCAACTACGCCTACAACAACGTCGTCAAGTTTGTCGACCGCTTCAACCAGTCGTACCGCATCTTGGCGTTGACCGCCACGCCGTCGTCCACGGTCGAGGGCGTCAAGGAGATCGTGCAGAATCTCAGCGTCACCAAGATCGAGATCCGCACCGAGAACTCCATCGACATCATCAAGTACTTCAAGCACAAGAAGATCGACAAGCTCGACATCAGCTTCGAGGCCAACGACCTCATCGGCAAGTTTCTCGCGTGCGTCAGCGCCGCCGCCGAGGACGCCGTCAAGTTGGCCAAGGAACGGGGCATTGTAGCCGTCTCCGACCCGCTCTACTTGAACTCGTTCCAGTTGCTCGAGGCCTCGCGCAAGAACACCGCCAACACCTCGCTCAACGACGGGCTCAAGTGGTCCAACCACTACTTGATCAAGTTGCTCATTTTTATCTCCAACGGCTTGAAAAAGCTCAAGATCTACGGCTTGAAGAACTTTGTCAAGTACTTTCTGGAGAGCTTCCGCAGCTTCAAGTCCAAAAAGTCCACCAACAGGATTCTCATCAACTTCTACGAGGACCCCAACGTGCTCCAGATGATGGACATGATCATGTCGCTCAACTTGGACCAGGTGTCGAGCCACCCCAAGATCGAGGCCATGATCGACTACTTGAAGGAGTTCTTCTCGCAGGAAAAGTTCAAGGACTCCAAGGTCATTGTGTTCTCGGAGTTCAGAGAGAGCGCCTTGGAGATCGTCAACTCCATCGACGCCCTCAAGAACCCGATGCTCAAGCCGCACATTTTCATTGGCCAGGCGGCCGAGGCCAACCCCATCGCCTCTGACAAGCCGCGGACTTCGTCGGAGGACGCCAAGCTCAAGGGTATGAACCAGAAGACCCAGAAGAAGATCATCAAGGAGTTCAAGTCTGGCGTCTACAATATTCTTGTGGCCACTTCCATCGGTGAAGAGGGTCTTGATATCGGAGAGGTCGACTTAATTATCTGCTACGACTCCACTTCCTCGCCGATCAAGAACGTCCAGCGCTTGGGAAGAACCGGAAGAAAGCGAGACGGTAATATCTTGATGCTTTTCGCAGATAACGAGCGGAAGAAGTTCGACAAGGCCATGGACAACTACGAGTACATCCAGGGCTTCATCATGAAGAACGAGAAGGACTTGGTACAGGATCTGCCCCTCCGCAGAATTGTTCCCAAGGACTACAAGCCCCAACTTGTCAAGAAGTACATTGAAATCGAAAACGAGATCCAGAACGACGACGAGGACGAGATCATCAAGTTGGCCACCCAATATATGAACTCCAGGGGCGGAAAGAAGAAGGCCAAGGCTTCCAAGAGTCGCAAGCCAGAGAAGATCCAGAAGCAGTTTTTCATGCCCGACGAAGTCGAAACCGGCTTTCAAAACGTGTCGACGATGGTCCGCAAGAATGGCCACGAGAAGCTGGTGGCCGAAGAAAAGCAGGAAGAGCTCAACTCCAGTCAGGAAATGGATCTCATCGATGTTTCGACCCTCCTGAACGATAAAGAAAACCTCGTGATCAAACATGCAAAAGCACCGCCGCCAAAGAAGCCTGCAAGCCGAGCCCCATCTTTTGCACCCTCAGAAAGTACTAGGGCGCCTTCTGTCGTGGACATGTTGAAGAACACCAAGAAAACCCTTGGAACTCGAAGACCAGTCAAGCGAAGAAAAGTGGAAGAACCTGAGACCTCCACTCAGAAATCTGTAGTTCAAGAAGCACCGGATTTGACTGGTGACTACGACATCTCGGCGGTCTTGGCGGCTGTTGCTGACGTCGACCTGACCAATCTTTCGTCGACTCAACCACTTCCAGAGACCCAGACCAAAGAAGTCCTGGTCTCTGGGACTGCCGTGGCAATGGCATCGGATCTGGATTTCTCGGACTTTGACGACGGTCTCGACAACCAGTTGCTCAACATCAAGTCGCTGTTCAGTGGAAGTCCTGAGTTGGAGGTGAAGGTTGAGGTGAAAGCGGAGGTGGAGCCTGAGCTGCCAGCAAACGCTCAGATTAAGGTGAAGCCAGAGCCCCCAGAGACTCGCGAACCGACTCAGGTCCAACTGGCTCAGGTTCAACCGGCTCAGGCCGAAACAGACGAAATCAGCGACTCTGAGGGCAATTACCCCGAGCTCGACTCTGAGCCGCTCGCCCTGAACCGATTCGACGCCAACGAAGGTTTTCTCAACTCCCAGGAAAAGCTCGACCTCTACACCAACTACTACGCGCCCGGGTCCTCCACAGAGGATTTCTACGAGCCTCAGCTGTTTCGGAGCGGCGTAATTGGACACAGTAAAAAAACGCAGGCCCTCAAGGACTGCGTGACCAGCAGCATCTCTCTCGACGAAGCCAAGCGCATCATCGGCGCATACACGGCGCCCCGTAACGAATAACGAATATTTATTTAATAGACATTGACCCAAAGTTACCCGGGCCATCACGAGCTTACCCGGACGGCATCGAGTATAAATACTGCGGAAATCCCAGTTTTTCACCATCTTTATGCAGGGGCATTACGTGTTTCAGTGAGGATTCGTCCGAGATCATGTTTTTGCTAGTTGAAAACTACAACCTGACAACTTCTGAGATGTGGCAGCCTTGTGCTGTTGATTTCAGAGAATTTTTGGAAATTTCACTGGTTCTTTTAAGACCACTATTCGCCGTCAGTGCGGCCATTGATCGCGAATAGAGTACTTCAAGGTCCACGACTGGCGATCTTGGACTACTGTCTGCCCTGTGCCTCGCTCGGCCAAACCGATGTTTGGTCTTGAGCTGGATGAATTTTCGGATTTCAATGGGCCAGAACAACAAGGCTCTTGAGTACGGCAGCATCTTGTGGTGCTGTTGTAATTAGAGACCTTTACATCGTAGCGTAGATAATCGTATTCGGAATTGAAATTTTCATTTCGCACTCTCATCGATCAATGTTCAAGAAGTTCACCAAGGAAGACATCCACTCTCGATCCAACATCAAGTCGTCGGTGCAGAGAGGCCTCAAGTCGTCCTTTGTGTCGCAGTTCGAGGGCTTGGAGCCGGTGATTGACCAGATCATCCCCAAAAAATCCCAAGTGATTGTCATTAAATGTGAAGATAAAATTCAGCTTAATTCGGTCGACAACGAATACGTTCTCTTCCAGCACTTCACCGACTTGATTCCCACCCTCAAGGTGGTCCACAAGTACCCGCAGTGTTTCCCCAAGGTCCAAGTCGACCGCGGTGCCATTAAGTTCGTTTTATCTGGTGCTAATATTATGTGTCCTGGTTTGACCAGCGCCGGAGGTAAATTGCCCGAGGAAAACTTGGAAGAGGGCTCCATTGTCACTGTCTATGCCGAAGGAAAAGAGAACGCATTGGCAGTGGGCAAACTTTTGATGAGTACAGACGACATTAAATCGAAAAATAAGGGCCATGGTGTAGAGCTTTTGCATTTCTTGGGTGATGGCTTATGGAATCTCCAAGAATGATCACGGGTTAATTCTAATATACAAATTCTGATAGCTGGCGAGGCCTAGCTCCAGTAGACGGGCGATATCATCGTTCAAAAACTCTTCGGTGTCGTTAAGGTAGAAAAATACCTGGAAATCGAGTATAGATTTTTGAAGGTGTTTGCTGATGACGCCCTTGAGGCGAAGGACCGTGTTGTCTTTGAGAAATGTTCGACAGACAATCTCTTGTTCATCGAGCATCACTCTGAGGGGAAGTTTGAGGTCGTTCAATCCGTTACCTGCTTCAGGTCTATGTTGCGCTTGCTGAACATTGTAGGTCTCGACAAGATATTGCCATTTCCTACTGGTAATCTGAGCCTCTTGCTTGAGAACTTGGCTTATCAAATAAAGCTCGGCATTCTGTCGCTCCTCTGGTCTTATGAGAGTTCCATTTATCTTCAGGCACTCGAGTCTAGCTATCAAATGAAGAAAAATATCTTCATCGTTCATCGATGCTAGAAGAGGGTTTCCCGTTATTTTCAACTCCGACAATCTCGCTGTATCGTACATCGAATCGATGAACAGCCAACTGACGATCTGGTTGTTTCGTATGTCCAAAATTTTCATTTGGTATGTGTCTTTCAAAGATCGAATCTGGTTATTCGAGGCATCTAGACTTGTAGCTCCCAAATTTGGGACAAATGTAAGGTTGTTGAAAGATAAATCAACAAAGTCAAACTCTTGGAATTCGTATGTTATGTCTTCGTCGTGGTAGTCGTTACTGGCCAACGTTATTTCCTTTAGTTTAGGAAACTTCTTCAAGATCTTTCCCACATTTTCCATTGACATTTTGGTAGCCGAGAGCTTCAATACCTTCAAGCCATGGATCTGAAGGTTCTCTTTTATCAGGTCGAACCTATTGCCATTCAAGTTCAATTCCTGTAGCTGGGGAACTCTGTCAATGATGCTCCATATTTCAGATATGCGGTTGAACAAGTTGAAACTGACATCTAGCTTCACCAAATTGGGTAGTAAAATCCCAGGGCCAGCCATATGTATTGCCATCTTATCTAGAGTGACTGACATCAACTGGTCGAAATTGGAGTTTATATCGTTCAATTTTTCAAACCCCAAATTCTGCACCACTTTCGACCCGAATTTGATCTCTTGAGTGATCTGGTTGTCTTCTTTTCCGTAACTTTCCACCAACGCATCGCAGAAATTGGTCCTCTTGACTATCTTGTTGCTGTCTGCTTTGATGAAGGAGCCGGCTCCGGGGACTTTGGTGTGGAAATAAAAAGTCGGTCCAACATTACCGCTATTCTTGCCTCTCTCAGACAGATCCCATTCCACACCGTACGCCAATGCGGAGCCCCAGACTTCCAATGTGCCTACATAGCGCACCGTAGCGGCCTGACCATCAATCAATATGCGGTCGCCTACTTGACACATCCAAACCGATAACCAGTTTAATCTCTGAAAAATTCGTTTCAAGTAAAATCCTGTACATTAATGCTGTCTACTTATAACTCCAATAAACCATCCAAGTCGAACTCTTTCGCCCACTGGGTGACAACAGTAGTCTGCTCGACCTTTGGTGGCTCCTTCTCTCCTCTCAATGAGCTCTTTGGCGCATCCAAGTCGACCACATCGGTCTTCTTAGAGGCCTTTGGCAAAGTCCATCCGATGATTCTGCCGTCTCTCCAGTCGTTCAAGACCGAAAGCGCAGCAGAGGTCATGTTAGGCACACCTCCCTTGCCCAAACGTCCCTTGCTTCTCGCTATGTGAATCAAGAAATGCTTACTGAATTCATTCAAGTCGTGGGCTGGTATGGCAGGCACCTTGTAGTATGATTTGAGACCATCGGCCATCTGATCATCTTGAGAGAACTTCTTCAAAAGAAGGTTGATGGCGCCGATAGGATCGGTGATTTGTTTTGGCGGAATAGCCGACAACAACGCCAACTTGGCTTCCTTGTTTCCACCTCTTTTCTGCTCATCTGGAAACACAATTCCTGGAGAGTCCAACACAGTCAACTTGTTGTCGATTTTGACTTCTCTCATGTTGGTAGTGACACCAGCCATGTTACCCACTGGGCAGGCCTTGGAGTTGTTTCCATGTCTGTTTGTCAATGCATTGATAATGGAGGATTTACCGACGTTGGGGTAACCGATCACGCCAACCACAATGGATCTCTTGAGATTGGATTTGGATGCATAACTCTTCAAAGCTTGGAGCAAAGTGGAAGCAGTGGTGGTAGAAGAAAGATTCTTGTTGTAAGAAGTGGCAGAGGCGGTAGGCGATGCCTTCACGGGGATAGTTGGGAAACTAGACTTCAAGACATTCATCCATTGGTCCAAAACATTGGTAGGAATCAAATCCACCTTGTTGAGGACCAAGATCAATCTCTTGCCTGGGTTCTGCAAAACAGCCTCTTCGACTTTTCTAGATCTGGTGCTTTCGGGGTCTCTGGCATCCAACACATACAACACAACATCGGCGGCTTCGACAACAGTCTTGAAGATCTTATCGTAGGCCTTACGAGACTTTTCCACCTCGTTAGCTTCTTCGACGTCACTGAGTTCCCACTCCACAACCTCATCGTCATCGACCATCTCGTCGTCTTCGTCGTCTCCTCCCTCGTACTCTCTGGCGGCATTTTGCGCCGACTGCAACAAGGCGTCCAAGGCATTTCCCTCGTCTTCCTCATCGACATCGATATCATCGACCTCTTCGCCGCGAGCCAATGCCTCTTCTCTTTCTCTCAACCGTTGCTCCCTCTGCGCCTCGCGCCTCTCTTTATCGACACGGCGTCCTTCCTCTAGCTCCATGAGAATCTTGTCTTTGTATGGAAAACTCGATGGAATACCTGGATCTTTGGTTTTATTGGATCTCCAGGTCACATCTTTTTTGGAGAACTTTCTTTCTTTTCTTCTGTGGGCAGCGGCCTTCTTCTTGATACCCTCACGCATCCGCGTGGTCACCTTCTTGGAAGTTCTCTTCTTGGCCTTCATGATAAATTTTTGAGATGAGTGCGAGAAAGTTTGATGCGATGAGATGGCTTGACAGCACTCGATTATAGATTGTACGTGAAATTGTTAGAACGCCGCATGGATCTCTTTGCCATCCCCGGTCCTTTCTACAGTTGTTAGCGAGTCGTAGTGATTTTATTGCAGGAATACAAATTTTGCAGCTATTCCTTCTATTCTGCTTCTGAAGCTTGGCAGCTTCTCTTAGCTCTAAGGGGTCAATGCGTACATGGGACGGTTGATGTTTCGGTCCGAATAGTCGTCGTAGAACGTGTCGGGTTCGACGTCCTTGATGAATGATGGCCTGTGAACATCGAGTTGATCCTCCAGGGATTCTGGCTCGCAATCTTTGTCATTGACTTCACGGTCTCCGATACAAGCAGTGGCGTCCTCGTCGTTTCTGTTGTTAAGCTCAGACTTGATCTCTTCAAACTTCGAGTCCAAATTAACTATCTGTGTCGCCAATTTGTTCAGTATTCTGTTCTTCCAGCTCAGAAGGAAATCTGGGATTTTCTCCTTTGCGATCTCTAGTGCATCCGAAAGGTCAGCATTCTCAAGAATAGTGTCGATTGGCAGCTTGGGGATCGGAGAACAAAGCGACACGCCAGCCAAAGCAAAAATAATCACAATAGAGGGTTTCATAGCAAGTAACGTTGAGTACAGAAATGTTTGTGTTAATCACTATTTTTCTTTGGGCCAAGGTTGCTTGTGGTTCTCAGAATGTTTTCTCTGCTGTTGTTTTGGGACGAAAAGAGTGGGTTTCTCTTGGGGAACGGCTTATTCAAGAAATTGTAGTGCCTTCCGTCGCCATTTTGGTCCGGATCATATGCGTCGGTCAAGCTTACAGCCGATCTCGTTCTTAACTGAGCTAAGCTTGGTTGGGATTTGGACGAACTTAACGTTCCTTCCTCCAAATCTCTGTTTAATTGGTTGATTTGGATTTCATTGTAGTTTCCCTTAGAGTCAACTAGAGCGGAAACGTAGGGTATCTTGCCGGTTACGTCGTAAAAAAACTTCTTGACGCTGTTGATTCGGCGAGTCTTCAACAATGCAAAATGGTTACGCCCCATGTATGCAAACGCCATTAACAAGATGAAAAATAGAACCAAAGGATAGAATGCCCCTTCGATATCATCGTCATCGCTGTCGTAGCCCTTCAAGTTCCCAGCCGGCACAAACTTCTTGCCAGAGATTTCGCTGGGGTAGATGCCAATTTTGAGGTCTTTCTTGTTGGCAGGAGGCACTTGGGAAGAAGCGTACAAGAGGATCTTACCAAGAGTCCATGACAATTCTTTTCCGTCGATAGAATCGGTAGAACTGAAGGGGATGTGATTCTCGGTAATCTTTTTGTCTTCCTCTTCCTGCTCTGGCGTAGGGCTCTCTGGGGCCTCGATTCCTAATCTCGGGAGATCGAAACCATCATGAAGGATGTTGATGACCCAACTGGCCTTAAAGCATGCGTCCTTCAAGAATTTGTCCGGGTCGAGCTTATTGTAGGCGCCGTTTTTCAGGTTCTCGACAATACTGGACCAGTCATTCTCGCAGTACTCCTTGACTTTCTCGTTGAAGGCGTGGTAGTTGTATTCTCCCCCGCTGTTGAAAACGTCGTTGGCCGTGTACCAGTACTCAGAGATACCCACAAACTTGTCCTTCTCGAAATCCATTTTGGGTCCGTGAATACCGTTGAACAAGCACGGTTCGTCTTTGCACGGGATGCTTTTGAGGAGCAACGGGTACACGTTTCGAACACACATGTTGTAGTTTCCAATGCCGGTGATTTTGTACTTGGAGCCGTCGTGTTCAAAGGTCATCTTGGCTCCTTTGGGCATGCACGGGTCGTTAAGGTCCAAGCCCGAGTGGATGGCGTTCAAGCCGACCAACTGCTTGAGATACCGCTTGCGGGCCTCGTTGGCGCCGAACCCGAGCCAGGTCTGCACGAAAACGTTCCACACCTGGGTGAACCCATCGACATTTCTTACGGCGACCTTGGATAAATCATCCCGATGCTTTTCCACCTGGTCTTCGGACGGCACAAACGCAATCTGCGTGGACGCCCCGCCCATGTCCATGAAGCCTATAGACTCGTGCTGGGCGCTGGCCTCGTCGAAGGCGTTCAACTGGCCCATCAAGTAGTTGAGTCCGACCCACCCGTAAACGCCTTCAGTCTCACCGTCGATGATCTGGAAGTGGTCCTTGCACTCGCCGATCACGAAGTTGGTGTTCTTGCGCCACAGGGCGCACAGCTGCTGCAATATGAGTTTCTGGTCTTTCTTGGGAAGGAGCCTCATGCCGGCGGTAGCAAGCACAAATACCGGCGTCTCGGCCTGCTTGTTCTTGGGAATGACCTCCTGGGCGAACTTGGCCAACTTGCCGTAGTGGTCTGTCCATATTTTCTTGTTTTTCTTGCCAGCAAACGTGGAGATTCCTGGCGACGTCTTCAAAGTCCAATTTTTTTCCTGGACGATTCGGGGCGGCGACCGGAGAACCCCGCTGTCCTGCTCGTTTTCCCTCACGTACTTGGGGTCGGGCCACAGGTATATCTGGATCCGGGACCCTGAAGATCCGGAGTCCACTACAATGCCGTACTTCAATTTGTCCTGGGGCACTTCCATGTTAGCGTGTCTGTCTGTTCTCTTCGTGTCTGTCTGTTCTCTTCGTGTCTGTCTGTGCGTCCTTGTGACGGTCTGTGCGTCCTCGTAGCAGCCTTGTTGCGCAGCAGAATCGGCCCGGTGTCTAGGCAAGAGTGGAAAATCGACTGAATCGCATTTTCACTCCACCATGATTATACTTCCTCACACGCCGCCGACCGTCGTTGCGCTCAATGCCGTCGCCGCGAAGTTCCCGTCGCTGTTGTCGCTGCAGCGGTCGGCTTTGGTGGGCGCTCCGGCCACCACTTACAGCGAATTGGTCCGCTACGCAGTGGATCTCCAGGACTATTTGGAGAGTATCTTCGCTTTTTTGGTGCACGAGGCCGACAACCACGATGTGGACTCGTGCGTTTCGCACAGCGCTGAAATATCGCTCGCTGAGGTCGCTGCGGTGCCCTGGGCGAACGCCAAATTTGCATCTAAGCCGGAGGAAAAGAGTATCTTGAAAAAGTCAAAACGGGACTGGACCCTCAGCCACGAGATCGAGCTCGTGGTGGTGTCCCTCTCCCTTGTGTACACAAGAATAGGCTCAGAGCTTGTGAATGAGCTCATCGATGCAGAAGAGTCACCGGAGGCTGCTGAAAGGTGGAAACAGGTGGTGACATTTTATAAGAAAGCGCTTTCGTTTCTTGGGTTCGGGAGGCTAGTCAACTCCAAGTCCCCCACCCCCGCCCTATCTGGCGAACTATATGCATTTCTTGAAAAAACCAACCAGGTCTCCATTCAGATGTCTATTCTTTCGAAGTCGTCTTGGGTCAACAGGTGCAGCTTCAATTTTGACGAGACGTTCAAGACAACCAACAACGGGACGCTATGCCGTGTGGCGGTGTTTGTCGTGGGAGAATTGAATGCTTGCAAACGGTCTGTGGACGGTCTTGTTGGTAATTCCTTGGTCTCTTTAAATATTTCTGACTGGTCAGACTACTTGAAGTTGGCTGAACGATACGCAAATGCATATGCTGGTTTATTCTTGGCAATTGAAGATTACCAGCAAGACAAAATTGGGCAGGCCATCGGATTGGTCAACTACAGTTTACTACACCTTCAAAGTAAGAAATTAAGCGAAATATCGCCAAAGAGATCAAAAATCCTTAGACTCAAGTCCAAGTTCTCCTCCAAGAAGAATGAGTCTTACATAAAGAATTTGGAGTCGATCACGTCTTTGAGTTTGAAGAGCTCTGTTTTCAATGAAAGTTCAGGTATAATTCTTCGTGATATTTCTTACTTGTTTGACCAGTTGGTTCAATTGCACCTTAAACTCACTAAAGAAAACGACAACTTGAAGTTCGATGACGTCGTGGACTACCAGGATATTGCAAAGACCAACAAGTTTCCTCTTGGGGCAAAAATACCCGTAAGTGATATTCCAGTGTTTGCGCCCAATTCATTATCAAAACCATCCGACGAACAACCTACGAGAGCTGGCTATTATTAAATACTTTCATTATTTTAATGTACAGAGCTGAAGATCGAGTGGATCTCGGCCTTACCAATATGATAATCAATATCACTAAAGTTTCCTCTCAAGATACGTTCCAATCTCGTAAAGTAGTCCACAAATAACTTCTCCATATTGAACCAGAGCTTGTCAACCAAGTCGTTTTCAAACATATTTGTTCCAGTGATGAAGTGTTTTTCAAGCTTTCTGTGAATTTCCTGGACCCTCAAGGCAATGTCCTTCGACGTGTAGCTCGACAACAACGCCTTGACGGTCTTCTTGTTGTACTTCTTGGTTCGTCCATCGATATCGGTCAATGCTTCGAAGTTATTAACAAATTCGACCAACTTGCCGATATTCTTATGAACGAGTCTTTGGAAGTATGTATCTTCCAACTTCTTGAATACGACATCAATTTGCTGCTTCACCTTCTTAGTACGAACATTGTTGAATGATGACAATTGTTCGCTAATGCTGAAAATATTTTGCATGATGCTGACGTTTCTGTAGTTTCTTTCTTTGTCGTCGAAATCATTGCTCTTCAATAATGGGTCTTCCCTAGAAAATAATTCAATACAGGCATTGGTAATGTTTCTGTAAGAGTCATCGATTAACACCTTAATAGAAGTTTCATCGAAATCGCCATACATCCTTGAAGGCTTGTCCAAAACACTTTCAGTTCCGAGAAAGAACTGGTTCACGTTCTTGATAGCTGGAACAATTCCACTCTTAGAGCTTATATTAGCCTTCTTGATAAGCTCAACTTGGCCAACAACAAACTTATTCCACAAAGACTTGTATCTGTCAATAAGCTTTTTCAAGAAGTTGAACACGAAATAATCTTGGTTCGTTCTTTGAGAGTCGTTGGATAACGTCTCAAGATACGAAAGGATAAGGGGCAAGTTGTATTCGACGGGTACAACCTTCTTGACGAAGAGAGTGTTATAGTTACCGAAGATATGGTTAAGAGTTGCAATCAACTCATTAGAGTAGCTGGAGTAGTCAGCTTTGTCTAATCCTCCCTTATCAAGGTCTTGTCTTCTCTTTTTAAATGAATTCTGTTCCATGTACTCGTTCAAGTCGTAAATGTTGGTATCGTAATGGAACATGGCACCGATGAAATGCTGGATTATAGCTGACAAGTCTTTAGTGTCATTGACGGTCTCAACAACAGCTCTGGTGTCCTCGATTCCTTTGCTTCCAATTGCAGTGTCGGTTGACTTTGGCTTTTCGGGCTCGTTACTCAGCGCTTCAGACTTCTCTTTCGCTTCTAACAGAGCACCGTCTGTTAAGCTGAACTTACCTTTGAACCTGTCACTTCTAGTACTGAGTCTGAGAGTTCTGGACTTTCTTAAACCGCTGGAATTATCTGGCGATTCGAAAGCAGAAACACTGGGAATAGAAGGAGTTGAGTATTTGATAGTCTTAAGTCTGACCTTCAACAAACTCTCCAAAAATTCACTGAGTAGTTGAGTGATGAACGTAGATAAATCTTCAAACTGCTCCGGAGCGATATCCTTGATGAAGTACGTCATGGCGGAGTATATCATGAGCCCATTAAGCTCAACAAACACACTCCTTGGATATATTCTTTCCAGCCCTCCGGTTAATGGAGCAATCTTCAGCTTGAACTGAGTCTTCAAAAACGATACAAAGTTCTTTATGAACTTCTCGGCAACCTGTTCGTATTTAAGCTCGTATTGTTTCAATGCAGCCATGTTGTTCAAATGAACATCTTCCTGGTCATTTCCCTCCTTGATGGTACGGAGAGCATTATACAAGCTCAACAACTGCTCTTCCATCTTGTCCAACTTGTTCAACCTGTCGAAATCAATGAAATGTTCGATGTTCAGGAGATCTTTGTCGGAAACACTCACTTTATCTAACATCATCTTCAAATCATTGAACAACAACTTCTTGTTGACCGATTTGACTTGCAAACCTTGGGAGTTGTTTTCGATGGTGCTGACGTCAGGAGCAAACGTCTTGAAGTCGATGTCCATTTTCATGAAGATGTGTGTCAAGTTTTCCACTTCGTTCAATGAATTCTGGAGATCATCTTTGGTGGACTCTCCACTGAAGTCGAGATTGATGATTTCTTGGACATTGTTGTATTTCAAGCGGTTCATTTCTCTGGTCAAGACCTTTATGGTGGTTTCCAAGTCATCGGTAGGAGTCCACTGGAGCTCGTCTAGAAGCTCGTCGATTTCAGGGTCTTTCTCCAACTCATCAATGGCCGAATACTTCTTGGAGATATTCAAGTCTGTTTCTGAGTCGAAAGTGGCTGCAGTGTCGTCTTCGGTTACCGAAAAGCTGTGAGCGTCCGAAGCATCAGGCTCGTCCAGCGAATCGATAACGATGACTTCACTGGGAGCGCTTTTTTTGTGAGAAAGCGTGCTGGTGTTGGTCTCCTTTCTCTTGAGCGATCCTCTGAAGTTGAGCTGAGAGTCCATGAAATCCTCGATCTCCTGAATAGATGAATCTATGGTGTTGTTGAAGCCGTCGCTTTCGATATTGGTCGACTCCTCGATGAACTGTTCCTTAACCTTTGGCTTATGCGACGCCGACTTATGTTCATCTTCCGAGTCTTCGTCGGCCACTTCCTCTATGCCGAAATCACCTTCAGAGTCGTAGAGGTTGTTGATGTGTTCTTCCAACTGCATGCTGAGCCGCGCCATGGACTCCATGGGCTCCGAGACGTTGCGCTGGCTTCGCTGGCTCGACTGGCGCAGCGCGATTTCCTGGGGCTCGGGGTCGTTGGGGTCCTGGAAGATGAAACTATGAGAGTCGTTGATTTCCGGCTCGCTCTTGCGAGCGGCGGAAAGATGCTGGTAAGGATGGGACGAGCCGCCCGCCGGCGTGACGGGGCTTTCGGCGGCTACAAGATCGTTGTCGAGGTTAGCGGTGTCGACAACGATAGAGGTTGAGGACACATGCGGCGACCTGCTTATGACCTTCATGGGCTTCATGGGCAACTTCCCGTTGGAGGTAAAGTCGAAGTCCTTGTAATGATCGCTGGTCGCCAAAGAAGTTTGCGAAGTTGATGCTGAAGCCGGTTGAGCTGGAAGCACAGGATTGGGCAAGTTCTTCCGCTTGAGCGACTTGGACTTCAACAACTCGGGCTTTGGCTTGGGGTCATTGACCACGAGCTCGCGGCTGGGGTTCTTGTTGGAGAACGACCGCATCACCGGCGTTGGTGGCACATTAAAGTCCTCAAGAGAGAACCCGTTCAACACGGGGTATCTTCCGACGTAGCTTCCGCAGACGTTGGTCAAGGCCCTTGCGAACCTCCAGAGACGCTCCAGGTCTTCGCCGCATTTCCAGTAGTAGTCTTTGTTTAGAGAAAGAATGATTCCGTCCTCGCCGACCTTGGTGATGGCCCGGAGCTCGTCGATGTCCCAGACCCGGCCGACCTGGTACACCCGTTTCTGCTCGTTGAGCTTGCCTTTCTGGAGCTGGACCCTTCCGGAGTACTTGGAGCAAATGGCCAAGAATCTCTCTTTGACGTTTCCTACTTGATCCATAGGCAAATGGTCAGGCGGTGGGTGCGACGGGAACGACGACAACTCGTGCACCACCAAGTGGATCTGGTAGTTTGTCTCCTTCACACGGTGGCCGTTGTCTTCAATAACCTTCGAGAAACAATCGTGGATAAGTTTATCGGCCATTTCTCTTCGCTTTTGGGTCCGAGGACTCATTGGAGCCCGCCCCGCAAACTGCTGCCGCTGCTGCACGCTCGGGGACCGATGCGACGACGACGTCGACGGATGCCTGCCGTAGGCATTGGGTTGTTGACGAGGGTACATGAAGCGAACTTTTGTTGATTATGCGCACTATTTTTAGGGCGACACTTACGCCGGCTGGACCTATTTATTCGCTCTAGCTAACAGTAATTCCTGGGAATCTTGTTTTCCCATTGTTTGTCGAAAACTTGTTTATCGTCCTCGAAGGCCGTCATTCTATTGTAGACGTAGAAATGGGTGGCGTCTGCCGTCATGGTCGACGTGTTGCAGAGCTTGACCTGCCAGTTGTCGGCGTCTCTGCCGAGAGTCAATTCCCAGTCACAGCTGTTCTTTGCTGAGAGTGGGTCGTTTTCTTTGACAAACCAGGAGTTCTTGTTCCACGACCCCATCTGCATCTCGTTGGACACAAGCATCCGTTTGCCCTCGTCCGAGAAATCGTCGATTTCCCAGGTATTGTTGATGACATCGTTAAGGATTCTTCTGGTTCGGGTCTCTTCTCTAAGAATTTCTCTTGTACTTGGAGCCAATGATTCAGGTGTGGGCCAGTTTTCCACAGTCTTGTCGCCTGTGGGTAATGGGAGCTCCAAGCTGCATCCCTCTCCGTGGATGGTCAAAGTAGGTGTTTCTGCTAATGGCCAAAACGATGGCCAGTCAGTAGTACTAAGCGCAAGACGGAGTTGGTGGCCCTTGGGAACCCGGTAGCCAATGGCATCCAACTTCAACTCCACTTCGTATTTCTTACCCGGTTCTAAGTCCGCTGGGTGTTCTGATGTGCCAACCACCTTGTTCAAATTCAAAATACCCCAAGACACCAAAACATTTTCCTGAGTTTCGGGGTTCAAATGAACTAATCTTGCAGATATGTTGGCTATCTTTGTGCTTGAAGAGACCATTAGTTTAACCACGGGAAATCCCAAGATTTCGATATCCTGTTCGAGTTTCTGGGTGTCGATAGTAAAACTCTTGGAGTCTTCGATTTTTTGGTCGGCTGGGAAGTCACCAGCTTGTCCAAATGGACACCATGTACCCCTTAAAAGACCATATTCTTGAATTCCGGAGAAGCTGGCAGCCTCCGAGGAAGAAGCACCGGTAGTCAACGACGAAGACTTCAAATCGAACCCGAATCTGGTGCTCTTGCTTTCCACCTCAGCGACAGTAAGCCATTTGCCTTCTCTTTGATCGTAGCTTTCAGAAATCAGACACGGTTCTTGAAGATAGGCATTTATTCTTCCTAGTTGATCAACGTGGAAATCGCCAACATTCAACTTGCCGACGTTTTGTTTAACCGACTCTTCAGTCGTCAAGTACTTGCTGAACCACTGGACAGCAATTTGATTGTATCCGACTCCAGGGTGGGGAGTGGCCACTTCCGGATACTCGTGAACCCAAGGGCCGACGATAGACTTGCACTCTTTGTTGGGCAAGTTCTTCATCATCCTAAAAATGGGATTCACGTATCCGTCCCTCCATCCGCCAACAGCCAACACAGGAATATCAACTTTGTTGTAGTCCTCACATATGGATCCATGTTGCCAAAATTCGTCTCTTGTCTGGTGGGTCAACCAGTCAATGATATTGGGCTCCAATTCGAGTCTCTGGAGCCAATTTTGCTTCCAGTCCGGCTTCACTCTCGGATCTTGGGGCCGGGCGTTGTATGCTAACATCGTAGATGCCCACCACAACATGTCTGACGCAAGGAGACATCCTCCCCTATAGTGGACGTCATCGCTGTATCTGTCGTCGGTAGAGCATAAGGTGATGATTGTTTTTAAATTGGGATGTTGTCTAGCAGCGATCTGGAGGCCATTGAAGCCTCCCCAGGATTTGCCAAACTGGCCAATGTTTCCGTTGGACCATTTCTGGCGGACGATCCAGTCGAAAACCTCGAGATTATCGTTCTGCTCTTGCAAAAGATACTCTCCATGAAGTACACCGTCAGAGTCGCCGCATCCACGCATATCCACCCTCATAGACACAAGCCCGTGTGCTGCGTAGTATGGATGGCGAATTGAGTCTCTGATGGCGGTGAAATCATTCTTTCTGTAGGGCAAGTATTCAACCAAGCATCCCAACTTCAAGTCCTGGGTCCCTTCGTAGACCGCCTTTGGGATCCAGACGTGGGCGTAGAGCTTGGCGCCGTCTTTCATGGGGATCTCGACATTCTCGAGCTTGAGCACCTCGTACGGAAGATTCTCGGGCACAACCGTTATTCTCTCTTCAGAGTCTTTGACGTTAAAAACCATTGAATAATAAATATATTATGACGACAAAATTGGGAGTCAATACTATAACGACGCAATTGGTGGTTAAGCGGCAGTTCTTGGAGAATCTGGGGGTTCCAAGACCTTATAAGGCAATTGGTTACGAGATTAGAAACAATTTGGGTGTTCTTCCGTCCTCTCAATCGGGTAATAAATTCCACGGCTTAAAATACTATTTTTGGCCTCGATGCTAAATCGTTTATTGAATCTATGATATCATTAATTGGGCACTGGCTGGGGCTCCATTTCCTTGGCGAACTTGCGCCGCTTGTTGCTGAGCATGAATCTGGCGGTTCCCTTGGCTCCCGTCGTAAAATCCCAAAGCTTTAAATAATCGTCTTGCACAAGCAAGTTTTTGGTGCAGCTGGTCTCTTTGACAATCTGCAAGTTGTTGAACTTGGACTTCAACCCCATGAACTTGAAGATCTGCTCCTTGCCGATCTCCTCGTTGGTTGGCGGCAAGTACTTCGTCAAGATCAGAAAGTTGTACTGGTGGATGTAGAAGTCGAGAATGTAGATGATGGACTCGTTGACCAACGACTCGGGACAGTTGAAGTCCTTGCATGTGATGGTGCTGAGCAACTGCTCTGTCGAGATGTCGGTGGCCAACTCCTTGTGCTGGAGAAGCAAGTCGGTGGGGTTGAAGTTGAGCGAAATGATCACCACGGACAACGCTATACAGTGCGGCGGAATCATCAAGTTTATGGGGGTGGACATGAGGTCGAACAGTATCAACCAGCAGAAGTAGGTGCAGGTGTAGTTGAGGCCGATTTTTTTGGCGAACTGGAGGATCAAGTTGTCGATGGACGGCGACAACTCGTTGAAACTGAACTTGAGCACCTGCAACAATTTGAATTCGATGTTCATGAGGATCTTGCGCTGGAGGTCCAAGTACGCCGTGTCCTCCTTGACGTCGCGGAGCTTGTTGCTGATGACCTGGAGGTCCTTGAGCTTTTTGATGCAGTCTTCGTTCTTGGACGCTAGGAACAAGCAGCTTATGGCGATGAGATACGGGTCGTGCTCCATGTTTTTCTCGATGTCGGTGAAGTCCTCCGGGTCGACCTTCTCGAACTGGTTGAACAAGTAGTACCGCTGGTAGTATATCATGGTGGTGTTGAGGACCCGCAAGGGAAACTTGAGGGTCTTGACGATCTGGAAAACATACTGGAAAATCTGGTGTTTTCGCTGGTTGTACACCACTTTCTTTTCCTCCGGGATGGTGAGCGAGTGGAGGTACAGGATCTCCGAGTTGGTGAAGTACGGCCGCAGGATCTGCACGATGTTGGGTCTCTCCATGGTGAAAATTTCGCGCACTAGCAAATTGATATATTTCTACTTAAGCGGAGAACGACAACGAGAAGCCCAACTTGTGGACAGGCTCAGCCAACTTGAGGGCATCAAAAGAAGCACCCAAGCCCAAGGTGACGCCGGGTCTCAATTGTTGCGAGTAAGCCAAGGCGGTGATACCGGAGTCGGCGATCTTGGCCTTGATGAAGGCCGAAGAGTCCAACTTGTACTTGGTGGCGAACTCAACGTTGACAGAAGACGACTTGACCGAGTCCCAGGTGGCCTTGGCACCGGCCTCGACCAAAGGCGAGATCTTGTGGTAGTAGGCGGCCGAGAAGATCGACAAGTTGGAGGTGGCGGTCAACCCGATGGAGTACAAGGGGTTGTTGTAGCCCAAGCCGACCGAGTACTTGTTGACCTTAGCGGAGGTGATGTCGTAGCCCAACTCGGCACCGGCAATGAAGCCGTCGTGCGAAACCGTCAAGTCGGCGGTGGTGACAGGGCCCTTCAACAAGTCGAAGAACAATCTGGCGTTGACGGCCGACTGCTGGTAGAAGAAGTTCAACTTGGCGCCTCTGTTGCCGCTGGGGACCACCGAGGTGATCAACTCACCCTTCAAGCCGGGGGTCAAGAGCTCGCTCAATTCGATCTTGGTGTCGAGCGAGTTGGCGTTGTTCCAGCCCTGGGTCAAAGTCAAGCCAGTTGACTTGTCGGTGTACTTGGACTCGATGGAAGCAGCAATTGAGTCGTCTTTGGCGGTTTTACCCTTGACGGTGAACCCGACACCGTTAGGAGCAACGGACTTAATGTCAATTGCAGCAGTGCTCAAGTGGAAAAAGTCTCTGGACAACAAGTCGTTGGAGGATTTTTGGATATCGGAGAAGGCGACCATTTTTTAATTAATTGGTGAATGATGTTTGTATTTAACCTGGTGGTGGCGGTGCGCGCACGCCCGTTTTTGATTGGGCAAAACTGTGGACCAACAAATCCAATAACGTGGTCGTGGTGGTGTTTGTTTACGAATTGGCGCAAATGTCAATGGTATGACGGTGGGGCCATTTAATTGTAGTTTTTTGACTGACCCCACACTGTCATTGGCTGACTTGGTGGATCTTTCACTTGACGGTGGTGACTGATCTTCCCCATATTTTAATAGTGGCTGCAACAATTCCGGATTTTAGTTATCTGATTCTCCACATGCTGACGTTGCTGATGCCTTCCTGTTTGGGCCATGCTGTTTGCAGCCATGACTGTCAATTGCATGCCTGTCAATGGCTGTCAATTTCCTGTCAATGCGGTGCTGTCAATGCATGGCTGATGCAGGTGATTTGCGACCGTTGGATTTTTTACTATTTTCTCTCGTCTAGGTACGTTTAGTGAATTTCACTAGTTGTGTAGAATTCGCTAAATTCACCGTCGATGACAATTTAATATACCCGACACATCATGACAGTCTAGAGCATCTCCACAGCACAGGCTACAACACAGTCCAGACACACCTCAATGTGACTGACCTGACGATAGACGACACTTACTAGTGATCAACACGTCTTTCTTTTCTTTCGCAATGACTACCAGATATAAATACACCCTTGGCTTCATCCAATGCCCCGAGACAAACTCGATTCTTCTCTTGAACCGCCAGAAGTCCCCCTGGATGGGACGCTGGAACGGCGTGGGCGGCAAATTGGAACAGGACGAGAGCCCGATGGAGTGCATTATTCGTGAGACCGAAGAAGAGACCACCTTGAAAATCTCAACTTACGTCGATAGAGGAGTCTTGAAGTGGTTCGTCGATGGCGTGGACCACGGCGGGGTCCATCTCTTCACGGGGACAATTTCGCTCGAGGAGTTCAATAAGTATTCCACCCCAAAAGTCATCGGCCACGAAGGTATTTTGGACTGGAAAAAATTAGACTGGATCTTACACGAGGAGAACACAGGCATAGTGGACAACATAAAGCCGCTATTCAAGGACATTTTCCTGTGCGACGAGACCTCGTTGTTCCGGAGCGATTACACCAAGCACATATTGTCGGGGTTCTCTAAAGTTCGCTAGCCAATTCTGACATATATATTAATGCCACATCTATACACATCTAGGTAGTCCAAAGTCTGGCAGTTCCGTCTGCTCCTGCACTGAACAACCATGCTTCTTTTGGATGCCATGCTAAATCCAAAACACCCAAACTATTTATGACTCTGTGTCCAGTCAATTTCTTCAAAGGAACCAATAATGGATTGGTCATTAAGTCGTCGTACACAGTGCCGTGGAAAACGTGGATGCTTCCGTCATCAGACGACGATGCAAACAACGGCAAGGTACTCTTGTGGAATTTGATCATTCTGACGGCCTTGGTATGGTATCTTAATGTCTTGTATGGAGTGTTACTCAAGTCCAAATCATGCCACAACACTCTCTTGTCATACGAAGATGCCAACAAGTTATCACCTCTTGGATGAATATCAATTGCCGACAACCATCTGGCACCAGGCATCAATTTCTTTATCAAGACTTGTTGACTCAAATCATAGATTTTCACAGTTCTTTGGTATGCAACAAACAATTGGGGTTTCAGAGGGTGAAACTTACAGTCAACAACAATACCCTTTGATTTCTTGAAAGGAGATTGTGACATATGCTTAGAAACTTGATGTATTAAAACAGCCGTATTCTTGCTGTCTGGAGAAACAGTAACAAAGTAGTCACCCTTTCTATGCCACGAGAATTTTTTGATGGTTTTCTTACATTGGATAACTGCTGCAATTCCATCATCTTTTTGTTTGTCGTTTGGAGTATACCATTTGGCGACTTCTTTCTTGACCACTTCCTTTTCAACAGAAACAGCTTCGTCATCTTCATCTCCGATATCAATGTTGGCCTGTTTCTTGTTTCCGAATGTGTCATAACCCCAACCACTTTCAATCTTCAACTTACTTATGTTCTCGATATCGAAACCGAAGATTGGGGGCACAAGAAGATACACCCTCTCTCCAGCCACTATACCCAATAATCCAAGAGTAGGATCTGGGTTCCATTCCAAGCATTCAATGTGGTCCTCATCGTCCTCCTCAGTATCTATTATTTTAACTTTGAAGACTTCTCTACCAGTTAATATTTCCCATAATCTGACAGTACCATCATCAGAGCCAGTAGCCAACCACAAGCCACTTGGGTGAATGGAAATAGTCCGCACTTTACCTTCATGACCTTTGAAGATCGTAGAACAACGAATAGGGAAGGGACGTAAGTCCTTAGGTGAAGGCAATTCGGGGATCAACGACTCAGGGTCAATATTAAGCTTGTTGTGACGAACTCTAGGTGCCAAATACAAGTCCAAAGATCTTTCAAACACTTCACGAACAGATTCTTGGTAACCTGGAACCTTTCTGAGGGCAGTGTACTTCTGAGGAATAAAGTTGGTTTCACGATCTTCTGGATCCTTTTCTTCCCATTCTTTGCGCTCCTTATCATCCATCAAGTATTCTTCTGGTGGGTTGTAAGACTCTTCGTGGGTTGGGGGTAACATCTTTGGTGCCCTCAAATTCATGACGTGCTCTGGAACTTCAAATTCGTCTTCCCACAAGTCGAAGTTATTCTGGTCTTCAATAACTTCCTTGGCCTTGGAAGGTGGAACAATTCTTCCTTCTCTGATGGCTCTGACAATCTTCATGACCCGTTTAGCCTCGTGCTTAGAAGGAACGAATCTTCTCTTAGGCTCTGGAGCAGCAGATAATGGCATCACTTCTTCGTCCTTGGTGAACCACTCAATCAATGGCTCGTATGGATCGATCGATTCGTCGGTGTTTTCGTGGGTTTGAATCTTTCTGATCAACTCAAGCTCGTCTTTGGTCAATTTCAAAGATTGTCCGGTATTTTGATCAAGTAAACCGGTCCAGCCTTCAGGAAGCTCGATAGACTCCAACAATTGATCCAAAGCAGAGCCCTTGGCAGGTCTCATGATTCTCTTACCGTTGATATCGTAACCAATATGAGGCATCTCTTCGTAAGCACTGATTGGGACGTTTCCAATAGTGTTGAAATTCTCGTGGTCGCTGTCATCACTGTCGTACACCGGTTCAATCTCGGGCTTGATGATGCGAGGCTTACCATCAGAATAAACGGAGTGGATATCTTGGGAGAATTCTTTTGGCTCATCAGAGAAATCGTCTGAGTCGACATCGCTCAAGTCTGCTTCTTCTCCGAGAAGTTTGTTGAGCTCGGCCTCCGAGTCGTCCTCTTCCTCCTCCTCCCCAGCTTCTTCATCGTCCTCAGCGTCGCCTTCCTCCTCCTCGTCTGCCGATTCGTCGCTCTCATCGGCATCGATCAAACCATTAACTTCGAAGTCAGAATCGTCTTCCTCGTCCAGCTCGAGCTCTCTTTTTTTGTCGAGAGCCTTGGCCTGAAGATCCGAGGAACTGTCCTGGTGTTTGGGGCCCGTCTTGGTTCCCATTTTGCTGGACTTATTGGTGGTTCCTTTCTTGACCATCGTAAAGATTTATGCTCATCTCATCGAGCGAAAAATTCCAGAGTGTGCACACCAGATTATGAGTTCAATCGACAGGATCAATCGAATTAACCAGCAGGAATTGGAGAGCAACGTCTCGGACGCCGCCTCGTGGCACAGGGACTACAAGGATACGCTCTACATTTTCATTGGGAATCTCAACAAAAAATTGAAGGAAAAAGATGTGCTTATCATCTTCTCTCAGTATGGGATCCCGACCCACATCAAGATGATCAAGGATGACGACGGCTCGTGCAAAGGATGGTGCTATCTCAAGTACGAGTCGTTCAACAGCTGTGTTTTGGCCGTGGACAACTTCAACGGCGTGGTTGTTTACGACCAAAAGTTGCGAGTAGACCACTGCTGGTTTAAGTTGCGGGACGGCGAAACAGAAGAGCAGTATTTGGTGGATTACGATACGCTTGTGCCGAAGAACAAGGAGTTGGAGTGGAAGGACGGGAGAAAGAAAGATAAAAAGACTAAGTTGTTGACACATAAAGAGATGGTGAATGAGCTGGATTCTAATGATTTTAAGGACCAGGATGACTTCAAGGACCCCATGGATGATTTTAGGGATCCAATGGACGACTTTAAGGACCCCATGGACGACTTCAAAGATCCAATGGACGATTTCAAAGACCCAATGGACGACTTCAAAGACGACCTAAAACCCAAGAAGGAAGGCTCGCGACACAGCAAGCACTAGCAACAACAGACGATATCTAATGACTAATGACTATAACTATATATTTTCCCGATAGTACTTGTAGAACTGCTTCTTGTCCTGGATGGACAAGGCAACCGTGTTCAAGTTGGCGTTTCTGAAGGCCGCCTTGGACAACACCAAGTCGAAGGACTCGTGCGAGAACACCTTCAACGAGATCGATGACTTCGGATCGGTGTTGCTGAGCAACTTCAAGAGATACCGAAACTTGGACACTACGGGGATCGGAAGGTTAAAGTGGCCGCCGTTGATTCTGATGGCCAACGTCTTCAACGTCAAGTTGCACTCGTCGAAGTTGTACTTCGGGCTGAGCGGCACAAACTTGAGCACGGCCTTGTTGTTTGACGGTGTTCCCTCGATGAGGCAGAAAACCACTTTGTCGTTGAGTTCGGCGGCCTTGCTGACTGTGGGGCCCGCGAACTCGAAGGCGTCGTCGAAGCAGTGCGCCACGACGGCCCAGAGGGACACCCTGACGAGAAGTCCGTCGGCGTTGGGCGCAACTATGAGCGCCGATGGGTGCAAAATCCCAAGAACGAGCGCCGTCAAGGGCGAAGAGTAGTTGACTACGACAAAGTCGTTGGCGAACGGCGCCACGGCATTGACCTTGAAATTGAACAAGAACTTGGCGATAAAGGTGCCGGCAGCGGACACTCTGAGAAAAAAGAGCAAGAGGGCCACGAGGAAAAACGGCGCCTTCAACACAAAGAGCCCCCACTGGAGCGGGACGAGCGCCGCGCTCACACGCGGGAACGGCGAGGCAATGAACGGGGTGATGCCCGTGGCCTTATCTCTCCAGGTCGAAAACTTCTCCATAGTGCGACTACACGAACCACCATATTTAATCATTCATTACTAATATACACTCATTACAACTCTTGAGAGGCCTTGTCCTTTGGCTTCTTGCTTGGCAACAATGATTGGTGGATGTTTGGTAAGACACCACCCTGGGCAATGGTGACATGTCCCAACAACTTGTTCAATTCCTCATCGTTTCTGATGGCCAATTGCAAGTGTCTTGGGATGATTCTGGACTTCTTGTTGTCTCTGGCGGCGTTACCGGCCAATTCCAAGATTTCGGCGGCGAGATATTCCAACACGGAGGTCAAGTAGACTGGAGCTCCAGAACCGACTCTCTGAGCGTAGTTTCCCTTTCTCAAGAGTCTGTGAACTCTACCAACTGGGAAAGTCAAACCTGCCTTAGCAGATCTGGACGTAGAAGCTTTTTCGGAAGAACCTGATTTTCCTTTACCACCGGACATTATTAAAATTAGATGCTGAAAAGGAGGAATTGCATTAATTTATACTGCCTGGTGTTGTTGTCGCAGCGCGCGGGCTCTGGTTTACGCAACCTGCCAAAACTTTACGCGCGCGCGAATGCTGGCGCCACCGGGCCCTCATTTACACACCCCTGCGTAAATCGAGTCGCGCTCGCGCTTGCAGCCAACTACTTATATAAACTGATAATCCCTTTTTCTTCATAACTAATCTATTTGAAAATGGCCCCCAAAGCTGAAAAGAAACCCGCCTCCAAAGCTCCAGCTGAGAAGAAGCCAGCCGCTAAGAAGACCGCTTCTACCGACAACAAGAAGAGAACCAAGACCAGAAAGGAGACCTACTCTTCCTACATCTACAAAGTGTTGAAGCAAACTCACCCTGACACCGGTATTTCTCAAAAGGCCATGTCCATCATGAACTCTTTTGTCAACGACATCTTCGAGAGAATTGCCTCCGAGGCCTCCAAGTTGGCTGCTTACAACAAGAAGTCGACTATTTCTGCTAGAGAAATTCAAACTGCCGTCAGATTGATCTTGCCTGGTGAATTGGCCAAGCACGCCGTTTCCGAAGGTACCAGAGCTGTCACCAAGTACTCTTCTGCTTCTAATTAGTGTATATTAGTAATGAATATGATGAAGGTTAATCTTTGAGCTTGCCCCATGTCCACTGGAGCGCCGGGTCTTTGGCCTCGTACTGAAGCACGAGCACCACCACCACCATGAAGTTGAAGAGGTGGTAGAGCCAGAAGGCGTGGACCAGCCCGAACAACGCACAGTACACCGCGTAGTACACCATGTAGAACCACAAGAACTTGCTGGTGGCGCTCTTCATCGCCGGCATCTTGAGGTCCAAGTTGCTGAACACCATGATCGGCAAGATCGAGAGGATGTTGTGGTGCGAGCTGAACGGGATCAACATGTTGACCACCGTGTTGTGAACAAAAACAATAATCGTAGGCACATTGATGGGAATCAACCAGATCATCACCATGAGCACGCTGAAGTTGAAGTTGTACTCGGTGTTGGTCTTGCGCCCGAGCTTGACCAATTGCACTATAAAGCACACGACGTACACGAGCTGATACGGCAAGTAGATCGCTACCAGAAGGAGCAATGCTACGTTAATCCCGATCCTGGCCTTGTCGGACTTGTTCACGCTGGGAATCCGCCCCACGTACTTGGCACCCAAGTTGATCACTGCCGCCAACAATGTGTTGATGCTGATGGCCAAGATCATCAAGATGCTGCTGGCCCAGAATGCATTTTGGATCCCCAAGAAAAGCGAGTGGCTGGGCCGAGTCAATAGCCAGTTCACCGGGTCCAACGACCGAACGAGCCCGGCCACAAGCGACAACTTGGGGCTGAACAAAATGTAGCAAACGGCGTTGAACAAAACGAAAACCAACCCGGATTTCCAATTGACGAGGCTGCCACTCACTTGCAAGAATGGCTGGTACTTGCCAGTAGTCTCAAACGTGTATAGTTGACAAATGAAAACCAACAAGTTCCACAACAATGCAAATGGGATCACTGAAAGCCTGTATCTGATGACGAAGAACTTCAAGCTGTGGAACAAGTCGATTTTGACTTTCATATTGAAGCCCTTCATTGTCCACACTCCAAGATTACCGGTGCCGCCTTCGAGACTCAGCATGTCTGTGAAAGGGCCCTTGTCGTGGAAATGAACGTTGATGGACTTGGAGTCCTGGAGGTTAATGTGGAACTTGGTCTCTTCAACTGGTCTGTCTTTGTTTCTCGATACCACAAATTGGCCCAAGAAAGGCAGGAACTCCTTCTCTTCTATGCCGTCAAACGTGATCTTGTATGTAATCAAGCCGTTGAATGTCAATATGTTGCTGACTACGGTGTGTCCCTTGGGGATTTCAACCGTCACTCCAAATAAGAGCCGGAAGATGGATTGACTCAACGACACCGCCTCGACATCCGCCTGACTGTAGAAAATGAGCTTGTCGTCGTTCTTGATGTAAATCGAGTCGATGGTCGACGGAATCACCGTATAATGGAACGGCAATGTCTCGCCGCCAATCGTAGAGTCCTCAATGCTTTCGGTATCGCCCTTGGACTGCGGGAGCAAGAACGCTTCGTACTGCGCCTTGATGCAAGTGTCTTTGACGCAAGTGTAGATGTCCAATTCGTCCTCGCTGAGGATTTTGACGTCCCCCTTGTCTTTATCCACCGGATATGCGTTTTTGTTTGTCAATTCAGACTTATCGATGGTCTCCTTTGGTTCTCTATTAACCCGATACTCTGAAGCAAACACCGACAAGAAGTATCTCTTGAAAGTAACCATTCTATCGTTTGCAGTCCGTTTTTTGGCAAACATGTTGTCGACTATCTCCATGAGTACATGGGCCACAAGGGTTCTAAATTGGTCACACCAGACGATGGCCTGGTGGTCGATTGATGTCCACACCCCTTCGATGCCACTGGTGAACACCGAAACGCTCTTCGGGGTAAACTTATTGAGGGAAATGAAGTCGCCAGGCACCAAATTGTCCAAAAGACCTCCCGCTATCGACACTATGTTGACGTCCTTGAGGCGTCTGGCCACCACTGGGTCTTTCTTGGGGTCTTTGGACCAGAAGTCATTGACAGCAGAGTAGATTCTGACGATTTCTCCGTCGAAGTTCAATGGCGGGTTGGTGTGCGGCGTCGACAAGGTCAAAATGGTTTTGATGGAGCTCTCGACGTAGTTGGGGAGCGTGAGCATGGTGCGGGCAACGAAGCCCCCCATGGAGTGGCCAATGACAATGATTTCCTTGGGCGGTTTCTTGTTCCCAGCATAGAGGCTCAAAATGTACTTGACGGCTTCGTTGAGATACTCAGCCTGGTCCAACAACGTCCTTCCGTGGAACGCGGTGAAGTCCTCGTTGAAGTAGGCGGCAAAGAAGTCCAAGTGGGTGGTACCCTCGTTGAAGTTATAGCCACTGTTGAAGAACAAATTTGACGCCTTGGAAGCAATGCTTCTGATCTGCTTGTGGGAGCCGGCGTTGCCCGGGATGAAGAGCACCGGGAACCCCTTCAACGAGTCGAAGCCCTCGTTCATCTTGTCGGGACGAGGGTCGAGGCCTTGTTCTCGATACAAGTATAGAGTATACTTTCGAGCGAGGCGAGTGTGGGACTGGTCGAACCCCGTCACCCGAGCGTACGAGGGCCACATGGTGATGCTGCGGCACCCCTGCTCGTCAGAGGCGGTGATGGTTTTGTTGGCGAGATATAGAAACGCACAGCATAGTATTGCTCCCAGCAAGAAAATGAAATATCGTATGGGCCGGAACGCTTTCATGGCGCAGTGAGAGGAGAGCGTGCTGGGTGTGTTGTATAAGGATCGGTCAGCACGCGGCGATTTCAGGCCAATTGAAAATAGACAGTGTTGACGGTCAGATTCTGCGATTCAGATTTCTGTCAAAGAATGTGAAAGTTATGAAAGAGGAAATTTGGAGCCCAAATACTGACTCTGAAATCGGCTCTACAATAGCTCTGGCTGTCGTATATCGTTACTATTTACCTTCTATCAACTACGTAGAGTCTTTAATAATTATCTTGTCTCCCAATAGCGTATGGTCTTGGACTTGGAGCTCGACGTCTTTGTTCAAAAACCCTTCGTCTTTGGCGATCTCCATGAGCTCGGAGAGCTCCTTGGTGGAGAAATGGCCATCGATCGGTATCTTGCCTTTGGGTATTTCTATACCGTCGTCGTCGAGCTCGACCTCATCGGAGTCGTCTATGGGATTTTCTTCGATTAGGTCTTGTAGTTTTTCCACCACATCGGACTCTTCCTGCTGGGCCGTTGGTTCAGCTTGCGTAACTATCTGTATTTTCTGGGACATACTGAAACATGGGCTCGATAGGTATTTATATTGTTAGACATCATGACGTAATCGCAACGTTAATTAGCTGAAATCCACACTATCGGTTTTCCGTTCCTGAGTTTTCGTGGGGTCCAATACTACAGTGAGACAGCAATTTATATAAAAAGCAATCGTTGGTCACAGGCCTAGCACTAAATTTCTTAGACTTCTGGGCTATGTCTGAGGCATTTGGAAGTTAGCAATCAGCACTGGCTACTAATGCTTCGATGTAACGTCTGGCATTGTTTGCTTATCATTGGCTACTAATGCTTCGATGTAACGTCGGCTATTGTTTGCTTATCACTTCTATCTTGTTATTTATTTTTAATTTTTCACCTCTAGCACCGTTACTGAGTCTGCTATAGATTCTGCAAAAAACATAAAAACAACTAAAAACAACTACATAAAATCAACACCCAAATCACAACACCAAACCACAAACCTCTCCCCAACCCTCCCCACCCGCCAACCACCAGGAGACCTTAGCTCAAAATGTAGTACAGTAATTTCGCACACATGGCACCCACCGTCGAGGAATTGAGCCAGAAGCTCAACGAGTTAACGGCGTATGTCGAGAAACAGGCCCAGATCGTCGGCAAGACCGGCGAGCAGCTCATCCAGATGCAAGTGAAGGATGTCAAGCACAGAATGTCGACTTTGGACAGCGGCCCCAAGGCCGACATGGACGAATATGCCACCAACGAAGACATCGTGCAGCTCGTCGGCGAGCTCCAGACGCAGCTCGACCATCTCGAGGAAAGAACCATCAAGCGGTTGATCAATTCCCGCTTGACCAAGGCCGATTTGAACCGAGAAATTGCACCTTTGACCAACAAGGACGGCGACGCTGCGCCCGAATTGTACCCCAAGAAGGTGGAGGATCTCTTGGGGTTGGACCGGTTCAGCGTGGTCAAGCTCTGTGAGTTTTTCGAGTTGATTATTCCCACCGGACAGGACGACCAGTTGAACGAGCTCTTGGAGAGCGGCAAGTTCGAGTCGGTCGAAGAGGTGGAGGAGGAGTTGAAGAAGCGCAACGAGCAGGATATAGACAAGCGAATCGCCGCCTACAGCGACCGAGAGATCGACGAGATGTTCGACGAGTTCGCTCGGTACATTGGCGTCAACATCAGAAGACACCCGGACGCCTGGTAGACCTCAACATGCGGACTACCGTCGAACTGTCGACCGTCGACCGACCGTAGACCACTACACTGCTACTCTAGCTACCACACTACTCCGTAGAAACCACCAATACACATTAAGCTATTTCACCTCGGTGCTCGTTCGCAGCATTTTTCAGTTTGAACCGACGTGTCATGGAACAAGAAGCCCAGGAAACCATCAAGATCTCCGTGTTCACCCCCATCATCTACTTGGGGATCTTGGTCACATGCTTTGCCACGTTTTCGGTGCTCTACCGCAGACGGAGCTTGAAAAAATTGACCCAGGTCGAGCCGATTTTCGACGAGAACCACTGCGCCAACTTGTACCAGGTTTTGAAGCAGAGAAAGGACGATGAGTCTGTGGCCAAGGAGGAGAAGCCGCACGACCGGGTGTTGAAGGCGGCTCTTTTGAGAAGAGGCGTGGAGGCCATCAGACGCTCGATGAAGTTAAAGGAAAGTGAACCGGTGTACGCCAAGTTGTACCAGGACGGGTTGATCGGCGACGACGTGTTCAAGCAGTTCGAGATCCAGGCCAAATTTCAGGAAATAGAGTTGAACGAGATCGTTCAGGAATGTGAACTGTTCAAGAAGGGCTGGTCGCAGCTGTTCTTCCGGGTCGCCCAGGAGATCTGCTTCAACGAGGCCTTGAGGAGACGCTTGGCGTCGTTGGAGTCGCGGGCCCGTGACTTGGTCACCATCTGGCAGTTGTATGTCGAGGCCAGCGAGAAGCCCACCGTGACGGCGGAAACCATCAAGCAAATAGACTCTGAGACCGCAGCATCGGGCGTGGACTCCGGCTCGGCCACCAAGGTCAACCAGAAAAAGGAACCATCTAGCTAGTCTACATTACCTAGCTAATCTACATTCATTACCTAGCCAATCTACATCTAATATCTATAGTAGTTGTGTAGCCATTTAGCGCTCAAGCATCGAGCCTGTAGCTGACCTTGGTGCCGACCTTATGCAATTGCGTGCTGAACGAGCTGAAGTCCACCAGCTCCTTCTGCCCGTCCACCAACCGCTCGTCTCCGTTCGTGTCCATCCACTGGTGAGGAATGGTCTTCGCCGAGCCGTCCGTGTAAACTAGTATATTAAAGGTGTAGTCGCCGTCGAGCACCGGCAAGTACGCCCCCAGACTCGTGATCTGGCGGACGATGGCCTGGATCTCCTTCTTGACGGTCTCCTTGACGGTTTCGCCAGAATCTTCAGATTCCACCACCTCGAGATTAAACTCCCACCGCTCCACGGTTTCGGTCGACGCCTTGTCAATGATCACGAGAATGAGCTTCTGCATCTTGCTGCCGTACACCCACCGCTTGATCTGCCCGAGAAACGTGTCGATGTACGCCTTGATGTCCTCATCGATGACCAACAACAACGGCAAGTCGTATTTGCGCACGGTCTGAAAGTCCTCCAGCGGATATATGCCGCGCTGGAACAAGATGCTGTTGATGGCGAACTGGAAGTAGTCGCACACGATCTTGCTGGAGCCCTTCAACGCTAGCTTGGAAAAGTCGGTCATGTGATGGGGTTCGCGATCGGGTCCCTAGCATGGTATGTACTTACTGTCGGGTCGACTAACGCCAGAACCACGGGATCAAGCGGGAGCGGTTCACCGAGGAGCAGCGCAAGCTCAAGCTCGAAAAAGACCAGGAGAAAATCTCCCACTACAGGCAATTAACCAAAGATTTGTTCGAGTTGCGGGCCAAAAATGACCGTACGGTGGCCACGTTGAACCGCAACACCGACCTCTTGATGCTCAACCCCGAGTTCTACACGATGTGGAACTACCGGCGCGAGATCTTGGCCAGCTTGTTCAAAGCCGGCCAATTGAAGCCGCAGGCGACGCTCGAAGACGACTTGAAGTTGGTGATGGTGCTTTTAAAACGGTACCCCAAATGCTACTGGATCTGGACCCATCGTCGGTGGTGCCTTGCGTGCTTGGAGAGCGACGCCAACTGGGACTTCGAGCTCGCGGTGGTGTCGAAATTGTTGACGTTGGACCAGCGAAATTTCCACGGCTGGCAGTACCGCCGAGTGGTCGTCAGCAACAAGGAGACGGGCTTGGACGACCGGGCGCGGCTCCAGGTCGACCTCGACGAGTTTGCCTACACCACGGCGAAGATCAACAACAACATCTCCAATTTTTCTGCATGGCATAACCGGTCGAAGCTCGTGCCCAAGATCATGGGCCTCTTCAAGAAGTTGCAGTGTTTCGACGAGTTCGGCGACACCGGCGGCCTCTTCAAGGACCCCGCGAACTTGCTCCAGCACGAGCTCCAGCTCATCAACACCGGCATGTACGTCGACGCTGATGACACTTCTATCTGGCTCTACCTCTACTGGTTGGTGACCGACGACATCTTCGTCCAGGGGCTCGACAAGACGACGTACGCCAACACGCTCAAGGAGCAGATCCGGCTCGTGGAGGAGTTGAACGAGTTGGAGAAGGCCGACAACGACCACGACAACTGCTGGTGCTTGAAGACGATTATCACGCTCAAGCTGCTCCTCCTGCAAGCCGAAGAGCCGCACAAGGACTTGCTCACGCCGGAGATCAGGCTGATGCTCGAGACGCTCATGGTGATCGACCCGTTGCGGCGGGGTCGCTACATGGACCAGGTCCAGGGCAAGGCATCCTTCTTATATTGATCATGAAGTCATAAATGTACATAACGCACTACTCGATCTGCTCGTCGGCGACTTCCTTAGCGACTTCTCTGGGCTCCGGGGCCTTCTTTGCTCTGAACTTCTTGCGGGCGATCATCACCATCTTGTAGAACCAGAAGATGTTGAGCACGTCCAAAAAGAAGTTCAACGTCAAGGTGGCGCCCGGGAAGAACCAGCCGGTCTTGTCGATGACGGCCCACATGTCGACGGCGACCATCGAGACCGCCGTCAAGCCCCAGACGATTCTCACGACAAAGAACACCGCCATGAGGAGAAGCCCGTTGACCACCACCACCTTGTTGGGGATGGTTCCCGGCGGGAGGCGCGACGCAAACCAGTTGATGTTGACGAACGGCGTGGACGCCTCGAACACGAGGAAGCCCGGCGACCACGGCATGCAGAACGGCCTGAAGGTGTTGAAAAAAACGAACATAGCAGCAAAGCCGTGGAAAAGAAAGCCCACGCCGAACAAGTGGAAGTAGGCCACGCACACGTACAAGTCCCAGAAGAAGTAGCCGAGCGTCACGGCATTGACAAACCCGCCGTACGGGGTGTAGCCCAAGATGGCGGACTCTGGGTCGGTGGCTCTGTTGCGGAAATACGGGTGGTTCCACATGGGGATGAGGATGGCCACCGAGAACACGCACTGGATCATGGACACCACATGGATGTCGAAGTCAATTCTGGTTTTGACCTTGAGGTCGGTGTAGGTTCTGCCCAAAAGCCGCTTGCTGAAAATTGGCGATAAGTGCTGGACCGTGAGGTAAAAAACGAGCGACCCGAGGATCTCGTGCCAATGGTTAAGGTAGAGGTTGTCGGAGTCTTCCTTGGGGAACGGCCTGTATTTAAGGAGCGGGTCCTCGTGGAACACTGGGAGTTCAAACATTTGGGGCCAGAAATTGTTGGTCGATGACATAATCCTGTGATATTTTTTTTCAACGACATGGCTTTCGACTTAGTTTGTTTGGGAAACCCCCTTTTGGACCTCCAGGTCAACGTAGATGACGCCTACCTCAACAAGTACGGCTTGAAGGCCGACGACGCCATTTTGGTCGAGCCCAGCCAGATGCCTATCTACCAGGAAGTGTTGGCCAGAGACGACTTGATCTTCGTGGCTGGAGGCGCCGCCCAGAACACCGCCAGGGGCGCCCAGTACATCTTGCCCGAGGGCTCGGTCGCCTACTTCGGCTGTGTCGGCGACGACGTCTACAAGCAGAAGTTGGACGAGGCTAACGCCAAATACGGCCTCACCACGTTTTACCAGGTCCACCCCACCATCGCTACCGGCAAATGCGCCGTTTTGCTCAGTGGCCACCACCGGTCGTTGGTCACCGACTTGGCTGCCGCCAACGAGTTCAACGTCTCGCACTTCGACGACGCCGCCAACTGGAAAATCGTCGAGGGCGCTAAGGCCTACTACATTGGAGGCTACCACTTGACGGTTTCTCCACCAGCTATCGTCAAGCTCGGTAAGCACGCCGCCGAGAACAACAAGCCGTTCGCGGTCAACCTCTCGGCTCCCTTCATCCCCCAGTTCTTCAAGGACCCCTTGGCTGAGGTGATTCCCTACACCGACTACTTGATCGGAAACGAGAGCGAGGCCGCTTCGTACGCCGAAGCCCACGGCTTGGCCGCCACCGACGTCGTCACCGTCGCCAAGCACATCGCCAAGTTGCCCAAGGTCAACTCTGCCAGACCAAGAACCGTCGTTTTCACCCAGGGTACCGAAGAGACCGTCACGGTCATTTTCGACCCCAAGACCAACGAGTTCGACGTCAAGACCTACGCTGTTTCGCTCTTGACCGACGAGCAGATCGCCGACACCAACGGTGCCGGTGACGCTTTCGCTGCTGGCTTCATCGCCAACATCGTCAAGCAGTCTACTTTGGAAGAAGCCGTCAAGGTCGGTCAATGGGCTGCTAAATTGTCCATTCAACAAATTGGACCATCGTTCCCCTTCCCCAAGCAAACCTACTCTGCTTAGAAGGATCTCTTATACAGTCATTCAACATGGTAGGTTTCTTGGGTCGATGGTAGCATGAATTCAACATTTTATTGCATAGTTAATTAATTGTATTTTCCGATGAGCCAGTAGGTTTTTTTTTCAGTGATCTCAATGCAAGTCCTGCGAGACCATTACTATCGTTTGGCCTCCGAGGTCCCCGACGAGCGCATCTCTGCCGCTGCCGCGCTCCTCAAGGACTTGGCGGCCGCAAATAGCGACCAGGACTGGGATTATGCGGTTGAGCGTCTCATCAAAGGCCTCAGCACCACCAGACAGAGTGCTCGGTTCGGGTTTTCCATGGCCTTGACCGAGCTCATCTCTGACCTCATCCCCAGACAAGCCTACGACCTCAGCGTGGCGTCGTACTTGGCCAAAGTGGTGGAATCAAACCAGACCAGGTCCAACATGAAGGGAAAGGAAGAAAGAGCTTCACTCTTTGGAAAACTATTTGGTCTCCAGTCTTTGTTGAACTCCCACTTGCTCGAGTCTTCCACCTTGGCGTCGGAAACCGACTTGAAGACGTTCGTCGACTGCTTGTTCGACTTGGCGATGGCCAAATCCTGGTTGAGAGAAACCTCAGTTTTCACCTTGTGCCAGTTCATCAGCCAATGTGACCTTGATTCGAGCATCGTCGTCTACATCTTGCAGAGATCCAACGATCTCGGGCTCAACTTGTCGACCGAGGGTATCGCCATCTACTTGTCGATTCCTGTGTCCACCAGACAAGCGGCTCTCAGTAAAGTCACCGACCTCAAGTCCTCGTGGAAGAACGGAGACCCGTTGTCTAGGGGCAACCTTCCTACTTTGGCAAGAGCCTTGAAGGACGTGGAGGCTGCCAACTCCCCAGACGAGAAAATCGAGTTCAAGCAAAAAGGGTCCTGGAACCCAAGAGTGCACTTCGTGTGGGACATCCTTCTTAGCAAATTATTGCAGCCGGAGCCGGTGCAGACCCCTTCAAAGAAGAGGAAGACCAACAACAAAACCGCTTCCGAAGACAAATTCTCTATCAAAGAGTTCTGGCAGGTGGTTATCGACGAGACCATGTTTGCCGAGAAGGCCTCCCACGAAAGAAAATACTGGGGATTCGAAATTCTCCAGAAGGCGTTGGTCTTGGCGGACGAGGCTGACATATCCAGCTTGTTGAGCAAAAACCTCTTGAGATGTTTGATCAACCAGTCATCTCAGGCTAATAGAATGCTCAACAAGATTTCCGTCAAGGTTTTGAATACCATCAAACAAGAAGCCATAAAAAACCCTACCAAGGCTCCACTACTCTTATCGTGTCTCAGTGATTCGGACGTGGGCGGGTGCTGGAACTTCGATTTGATCACCAAATCCAGAACTACCGAAAGCTTGGTTGCAGTCTTGGGTCAATGTAAAGATTTAAGCGACGAAAAAACCGCACACGTCCTCGGCGGGTTAAAGTCTGTGCTCATCAGCCAGTTCAACAAAGCTTTCAAGACCGACGAGATCGCCAACGAAAATGCCATGAAAAAACCTAATGACAATATAGAAAAATGGTGTTTGAACATGCTACTCAATTTAATCAAATCAAACAGACCTGCGTTGGAGAACCCCAACATCTCCGACAAGTGGCTTCAGGATATTCTCAGACTCATCATCAAGCATTCATTCTTCCAAAAAGTCAGTGGATCTTCTGTTTCCATCAACGTCAGATCTCTTTGTCAAGAAAGATTAACCTCTGTTCTCAGTCAAATTGTCAATTGCAAGAGGGAATCAGGATCCTGGCCGTTATTCTGCGTGCAGCTCATCCGTGAACTCGAGTCCTCCAAGGACTCCAAGCTCATCCAAGAACTCGACGAAGAGTTATTGGTGGTGAAGAAAGAATGTCTCGTTATGCTTGAGACCATTGATGCTTTCAAAAAATCCAAAAAGGCTCACGACAAGGTGTACTGCTTCGAGTTATTATTCTCCATGGTGTTACTCCAGATATACATGGGTGACGAAGATGCATTTGCTGTTGTTGACGAGTTGAAAGTTTGCTTCGAATCTGCTTTCTCTGACGAAGAATCTGAGGTCGACTCTTCCGTGGTGTTGACCGAGATCATTTTATCTTTCATCTCCAAGAAGTCGGGCTTGTTGAGAAAATTCTCCTTAATAATCTGGGAATCGTTGCTTTGCCAGACCAACGAGAACGACGAGTTACCAGTTACTGAAAAATGCTTGAGTCTTTTGTACGATGTTCTCGAGGCCAGAGAAAACAAAGAGGGACAGCAGCAGTTGTTCGAAGGCGACGATGAGATGGTTGACGTCAGTGGAGACGAAAAAGAAGACGCTAAGGAGAGCTCCAGCAGTGAGAGTGAAAGCGATTCCGAAAGCGAAGATGAAAAGGATGATGACGACCCTTCTAATGTCGACAAGGAAACCAATCTCAAGTTAGCAGCTGCTCTTGGAATTCCTACTGAATCTTCAGGTGAAGTCAAGTTCGAGGACTTGAGCTCAGAGGACGAAGACGATTCTCAGTACGAGTCTGAGTCAATGGACGACGAACAAATGATGGCTATGGACGACCAATTGTCCAAGATCTTCAAAGAAAGAAGAGACATTCTTGCCAACACAGAGACCGGCAATAAGAGAAAGAATGACGTTGCTGAAGCCAGAGAACAAATGATTTTCTTCAAGCACCGGATTTTGGACTTGCTTGAAATATTTGCTCGGGTGCAGCCCAAGTCGTACTTGAACTTCACCATGATCAAGCCTATTCTCATCTTGATTGATCTCACGTTGGACAAGAATGTGGCCGCCAAAGCCCAAAAGCTTTTGAAATCCAGAATCTCCAAGATTAAACTCGAAAAAGCCGAAACTCCAGAGATCGAACAGACGCTTTTGCAATTGTTACAATGGCTCCACGACCAGCTCAGGTCGCCAAAGAACCACAAACAGGCCCACCAACAGGCATGCAGCCAGGCCTCGGTGGTGGTGAGCAAAAATCTCGTGACAATGGATGCAAAATACATCGATCAAGTTATCGACACTTACAGCGAAACGCTAAAATTGTGGGCCAAGAACCCCAAGTTGAAGTTCCAACACACTTTCTTCCTTGACTTGATCAACTGGTTGCACTCAAGAAGAACCATGTAATATAGTACGTACTGCAATCTACGCACGCTCAGTAAACCTGGTACCGGGACTCGCACCAATCAAATCTCAACTTCATTTCCGATTTTTCAACTACTCCATTATGTCTGCTTACAAACAAGCCGGAATCTCGTTGAACAAGGCTTTGGCCATTGCCGCCAGAACCGTGAGAAGCTCATTGAAGCCAGAATTCAAAGCTGCCGCTGAAAGAAGAGGAAACTCCGAGGCCAGAGCCATCAAGTACGAAAATGGTGTCGCCCAAGAAGCCAAACCTTTGCAAAATTAGCTAAGTCAATTGAAGACTCTAGATTAATATATACATAAGTTTCTGAATAAATACAAGATTCTATAAAGTGTCGGTGGCCAATTTTTCCCGGGGATTTGTAGGCACTGCTTCTTCTTCCTCCTGAAGTTCTTGAGCCATTTGCCTACAAAGTTCTTGTCTCTGTTCGTATGGAAGGCCGTAGATCATGGCACGCACGTTCTCTAGCTCGTCGTCGGTTTCCAATTCCGCGGGCTGGTCCTGTTCGAGCTGCTCTCTCTGTTTGTCGCTCGATTCGTCGAGAAGCTTGGACAACTCAGAGAACGGGTCGCTGAACAACTCCACGAACCGGCCCGACTCCACCACCTTGCCCTGTTTTCCGAGGACAATGATGTGCTCGGACTTGGAGATGGTCGAAAGACGGTGTGCAATTGAGATGATGGTGAGGCTGCCAGAACTGCTCAATTCCTTCAATGTTTCATTGATAAGCGCTTCCAGGCGAGAGTCAAGCGCCGACGTGGCCTCGTCGAGAATCAAGATCGACGGTTTCTTCATAAGCGCTCTGGCAATGGCAATTCTCTGTTTTTGTCCGCCAGATAACGAAGCACCTCTCGATCCAATCATGGTATCGTAGCCCTCAGGGAACAGACTGATGAACTCGTGACAATTGGCCTGTTCGGCCACCTCTATGATCTCGTCCATGGTCAATTTCTCAATCTGTTCTGACGTTAATCCGTACACCAAGTTTTCTAGGATAGTACCGGAGATCAACGTGGGTTCTTGTTGGACTATACCGATGATATTCCGGCGCAAGTCTCTCACCTGGTACTGGCTGATGTCTTTTCCTCCCACGAGGATCTGGCCCGAGTTGAGGTTGTAGGATCTCAACAAGAGCGTGGCGACGGTGGACTTTCCGCCACCAGAGGGCGCCACAAAACATGTGCTAGAACCGGCAGGAATGTGGAACGAGCACCCGTTGAAAACCGGGTCGTTTGGCCGCGAGGGGTACGCGAACACCACGTCCTTGAACTCGATGTCGTTGCCCAACTTCTTGACTCTTTTACCTTTAATCGAATCGACCAGGTTTTTGGAGTCAATAAGCTCGAAAAGCTTGACTCCGGCTCCCGCACCCTTCATGAGTTCCAAGTACGTCGTCGTCAAACTGTACAACGCCAGGTTAAAGAGCTCCAGGTACATCGTGAACGCAACCACGTCTCCAGTAGACATATAGCCGTGAGCAATAGAATAAACTCCAAGCGCCACACACGATAAGTAGCCCGTGTGGTACAACCCGTAGATGGAAACCAGATAGTTGGACTGGGCAAACGCCTCCTTCTTGGCGACCCCAATGACGTTTCTAAGCTGGTCCGAGTACTTTGCAAGTTCTTTATTCTCCGCCGTGAACGCCTGCACCAACTTCGTGGAGTTGAGGGTCTCCTCGCTGACCTTGGTCAAGCCGGCGGTGGCGTTCTGCAACTTGGTCGACAACTTTCTGATTTTCTCGCCGTACCACACCGACCCAAAGGTGATGGGCGGCGAGATCAACATCATCACGCCAAACAAAATGGGGTTGATGTAGAACATCATGTACGCGGAGAGGATGGCAAAGAGCACGTTCTTGAGCCCATCGGGGAGGTTTCCGGTGATGGAACGAGACACCACATAGGCGTCACTGGACAATCTGGAGATCAAGTCGCCTACCTTATGCTTATCGGCGTCGAAAAAAGCGGCATCGTGTCTGAGCAAGTTCTTCAACACCCGGAGCCTGAGCCGCGCCACGAGCCGCTCACCAAGCATCTTCAAGAGCCAAATCCGGGCCCAAAAACACACTGCGCTTACTAACATGAACGGCGCCATGAACCCGAAAACCGTCGTGGCCTTGTACCCCCAGATAAGCACGTTGCCGTCCTCATCGAACGCCTTGTTGTTGAATGCATCTATAGCGGCACCCACGAGTTTGACGGCGGTCGTAGGATAAAGAACAGCAAACAAAATGAATGCTAGGGCATAGAGGAAGAGTTTCAAGTCCGGCTTACCGAGCTTCAAGATCCGGGCGATGGTCTTGATGTTCTGGCCGAAACTCATCTTGTTGACGTCTATGGCGTCGTTGGACTCTTCGTTTTCGTCGTTGGCCTTCTTCTTGGTGAGCTCGATCCGTTTCTTGACGGAATCGTGCACGTCCAACGCCGACGTCGCCTTGTTGGTGGACGAGGACGTCAAGCACCGGTAGCCGGCGCCTATTATGGCGCTATTAAGCGGCATTTGGGGCATCCATGCCGGTTTCGGCGAGGCTATCGCTTGAGATACCGACAAGCGGTGAGATTTCACGGCCCGGGGCCCGTTCAACCCGCTCAAAAATCGGACAGAGGCGCCCGAACACACGCTGTGGGCAGTAGGACTTCGGCATAACGGACTCAAGTGGGCCACTCGTGCCGCTAGCAGAATAATCATGGAGCTTAAACGAATCGGAATCGAGAATTTCGCACTACAGGATTGATTACTCAGAATTTGAATTTATCTAGACTTGACGGTCGACGAAGCTCTGGATCATGCCGGTCTCGGTTTCTTCGTACTCTTTGATCTCGACAGAGTCGCCCAAAACAAAGGTGTTGGCCTGAATAAGTTGTTTTCTAGGAAGCTTTTTGCTCAAAACCGTCTCTCTGAAGCGGCTGTACTCTGAAGTGACCTCGGTCATGTCGCCGTACAAGGCCAAGCCCTGTTTGACGTTGGCAGTAGATTTGTAGACGTGGAGGTTCAAGAGGAAATCGCCGAGCGCCTTGACTCCGGCCGTCGCGAGCTTGGACTCGTCCACCACGATCTCCAAGTCCGAGTAGTCGGCGGCCGAGTGCTTCAACGAGCACACGCCGGCCTGCTTCAAGCTCTTGAAGATACTGAACCGGGCCCGCATGTGGGCCTGGCCCCAGATCTTGGTGGCAGGGTCCCAGAACTCGAGCGCAAGGAGACCGGCACGACACATTAATAAGGTGCCGGTGAACTTGATCTCGTCCTGGGTCTTCTTGTCCTCGAACCCGAAAATGGGGAACACCTGTTCTGGGACCTTGAGCATCAAGTAGAGCGCCACAAGCTCGGCACGACACTCTTCGAAAGAGCCGGCGTCGAGTCCGAACAACGAGCCCCATGTCTGGCTCGATTTGTAATAGGAGGAGCCTCTGGGGTCCGACTTGTCAAAGTTGAACACGCCCGGAGCCGTCTCCTGCAAAAGCTTGCCGCTTCCATGGCCCAACAACTCGTGCAAGCCGACCTGGACCTCGAAGGCGTCGGCCCGCCACTTCTTGAAGAGCGGCTTGATGTCTTCGGCGAGGAAAGAAATCGGCTCGGCCTTGTTGGGGTCCTTGGGATTGGCCGACAACACGTTGCCCAACGACACGTTCTTGAAGCCGTAGGTCAAGCGCACGTCGTCGTAGTTGGGGATGTTGATGCCTGCCGGGATACCGGATCCGGCAAACGTCAACACCTCCAAGGAGGTGAAGTCTGGCGGCTTGAAGGTATCTTTTTCGTAGAACGAGTCCCATGGCAAGTGGCCGATCAAGTCGGTGGCCCGGCTGACCAACGTGGAGAACTTGGCGGTGCGGTCCTTGTTGACCATGGCCACCAAGCCCTCCCACTCGCCACGTACGCCCGAGGGGTCTCTGTAGGTCTCGATAAACCCGATGTTGGACTCGACCTGGGGCTGCAAGTCCTTGACCCACTCGATCTGCGAGTTCTTGTGGGCGTTCATCGAGCCGGTCTTGAACGACTCGATGTAGTAGTCGATCAACTTGCCCTGGGTGTCGTTGGCGACGTACTTGCGGGCCTGGGCCAACTCGTTGACGATCTGGTGGAACTCGGCCGAGTGGTCGCCGAACTGGAACGTCACGGGCCCCACGTCCGACTCGAGCTGCGCAGGGTAGTAGTCGGTGGTGTTGGCGGCCTCGGCGGACGCCACATGCACCACGAACGAGCCGCCCTTCTTCTCAATGCGGGTGTTCTCGGGCATGATGCCGGCACTAGCGGTGGCGGCGTTGACGGCCTCGACCTCCTTCTTGGTGATGAGCTCGCCGGGGTAGTAGGCGGAAAGCTGGCCGTCTTCGGGCCACCCCAAAAGCGCCCGGGAAGTGTCGTACAACGCCAGCCGCACGCCCTTGTAGAGCGCACTGACGCCGTCGTCCTTGACGGCGGCCACCACGGCGTCGAACTGCTCGGGGCTCAACCGGGGCACGAACTTCTTATCGCCAAACGACTTGAAGTTGCCCAAGTTCGACAAGAATTGCGACGCATACTGCAAGTAGAGCAAGACCACCGCGGGGTCGAGCGCCAATTGCGCGGCGTAGTCCTGGTTGGACGCGGGGCTGTCCAAGGCGGTGTGGATGGAGATGATCAAGTCGTAGATTTGCTCGGATTCTGGGGAAACCGACCGGAGCACCGCCCGCGAGCCGTGGTGCGACGCTCTGGAGAGGTGGTGGGCGTAGAACTTGTGGGGGGTGTCGAGCTGCTGGAAGTGCGTCTTGGCCGACAACGCCACAATTGGCGCCTCGGAGTCTGCTTCGAAGCTCATGGTGAGAATCTGGAGATTCGCAGCGGTATTTAAGGCTGCCGTGTGGCCGTGCGGGTGGTGCCGTCCGGGGCGCTCAATGGGACGCGGGTGGTAGGCTGTGGCCCTTAATGCTCCGGTAATGGGTCCAATGGAGTGTGGTGGTCAAGTAATGGTGGTTGGTGTGCTACAGTGCTACGTGGTGGTACGGTGGTACGGTGGTACGGTGGTACGGTGGAGGTGGTGCTGCCGCGCGGTACGACGGCACTACACGGCACGGCGCACGGCAGTATTGGCACCGCGCGCACCACCACGGCGCGCACCACCACGGCGCGCACCACCACGGCGCGCACCACCACGGCGCTCCATCGTACTACACTACCACCGCGAAAACTTCTCAGCATGCAGCAGGAAGACGACTACGACGAGGACGGCGACGCCGACTTCGTCCCCGGACAGGTCTCGGAGTCGGAGTCGGAGGACGAGCAGCAAATCACACAGGCCGCCCCCGCCCCCAAAGCCTCCGATATCAATGTGGACGAGATTTTCAACGATCTCAAGGCCCGGTCCACGCTGGGCCACCCCACCGACTGGACCGAGCTCTTGGGCCGCGTGGAAGAAGCGCCGCCGTCGCCCAAGCGCGGGATCTTTGTGGAGAAGACGCCGGAGCCCGTGGACGAGGAAAACCCCAAGGTGTGGATCAACGTCTCGTACCAGTTCGCCGGACGGCTCGTGACGGAGCTGAAGCTCGTGGACGCCAGCTCGGCCGAGGCGCGCGCCTACGCTAACTCCACGGGGCTCCAGGTGGCCAAGGAGCGCAAGTTCCGCACGGCGGTGCCGGTGATACGAACGATTCCCGGCACTGAAGAGCCGGTGGAGCTCCAGATCAAGCTCAAACGGCCCAGCTTGATCGACAAGTTCCTCGCGCAGGTGGGGTCCAAGAAGATGAAGCTCTCGACGCTCGAGAAGAGTCGGCTCGACTGGGCCAGTTTTGTCGACACTTCCAACATAAAAGACGACCTCCTGCTCCACAACAAAGCGGGATACCTCGAGAAACAGGACTTCCTCCACCGGTTGGAGGCCAAGCGGGACTCCAACTACGAGAAGGCCCGCGACGCCCAGCGGGCCCGCAAGTAGAATATACGCCACGACAATGTCGTTATCTCATCAGTGCGCACTTCCATCAACATGAGTGACACCAGCAACCTCTTGAAGCGGAAGAACGAGGATTTGGACCCGCCGGTCGAGGACAAGCCCAAGCGGGTGGCGCTCGACAGCGGGGGCGCCGAAAGCCCCGAAAAAACCGACAAAATCCCCGAAATTGGCGACGAAATCGGCGCTTACGACCCGGATTCGGCGCTTCTCCACGACGAAAACCTCCCGTCCCCCCGCGAGAGCCCGGACACGGATCCGCACGCCCTCAAGCCGGACCGTGACGTCAAGCTCCGCGAAAAAGACGACCCGTTGTACGTGCTGTTCCGCATGTACTGCCCCGTCAAAGAGGCCTCGTCAATTGTGGGAAAGAAGGGCGAGCGGATCAACCACATCCGAGATAAGGCCAACGTCAAGATCAATGTCAGCGAAAACCTCAAGGGCGTGCCGGAACGCATCGTGCTGGTCCGGGGAAGCGCCGAAAATGTCGCCAAAGCGTTTGGGCTTATAACTCGGACGATTTTGGACGAGCCCGAGGACGAGCCCGCCAGCGCCGCCAGCCGACTGTACAACTTGCGGTTGCTCGTGCCACATCCCATGGTGGGCTACATAATCGGCAAACAGGGCACCAAGTTCCGAGAAATAGAGGAAAACTCGGCTGCCAAACTCAAAGCGGCCGAACAGCCGTTGCCGTTCTCCACCGACCGGGTGTTGTCGGTGAGCGGCGTCGGCGACGCCATTCACATCGCTGTATATTACGTGGCTCAAGTGTGGTTGGAGCACATGGAGGTGTTCAAGAAACACAAACTTGTATACTATAACCCGGCTAATTACCTGCATAACATCGGGCTCAATAATATGGGGCTCAACGGGAACATGATGCTTCCCAACAGCCCCAACTTTGCTTACCAGCAGCCCAAATCATATAATTTCCAGACCATGTTCCAGCCGTCTGTGCATCCTCGCTACAACAACGCCCCGGTCAACGTACCCCCGCAGACGTCCTTCACCGACGAGCTCGGCAACACCATCGTGGGCGACGTCGTGACAAATACGCCGGTTTCGATCGGCACGGCGGGCGACAAATTTAATGAAGACGTCTTTGTCTCCAACTATAATATTGGCTCGGTCATCGGGAAAGGAGGCCACAACATCAAGCATATCCGGGAGACCAGCGGCTGCACATACGTGAAAATCGAGCCCGATAGAAACCAAACAATAATGCTTGGTGGCGGGAGAGGTCTCACCGCCGTCCGGAAACTCACATTGACCGGCTCTCTCAGTTCTATCAACACCGCTATTTATTTGATCAACCAGCGTATAAATGCTGACAAGGAGAGAAACGTCTAGGAATAATGTACATGTGTATATAATATGCTAATCTAAAAATGCTTAACATTCATACTCGTTAATAACATCGTCACGGCACTGAAGAGTCCTTCGCCAAGAACAAGCCCACTGCTGATGATCACCATCTTGGTCTTGCTGTTTTTGTCCATCGAGGTGTATCTGGTCCACAAGTATGCGAAGGCGCCGCCAACAAACCGGGCAAATGTGAAGTTGGGGGTATTATAGATGCCGATACCCACCGCCACACCACTGGGAAGATATTTGATGTACCGATGGTACTTGCAGTTTGCAGTTACAGTGTTCTTGAGCACGGCAATAATGCCAAAAACCAACCCAAAGAAGATGGAAAACTCATACGCCTTTGGCGGGAGTCCCTCACCAGTAACAAGCCTGGCACAGTCGATCCAGATGACCGCAGTAGGGATCCGGAACATCTTGCTGGGGATATGGTACACATTGTTGTATACCTTGTACATGATGCTGCTGAGGAAGACCGAATAGATGGTTCCTATGATTTGGGCCACAAATTGGGCTTTTGGAGAAGCTCCAAGGAGATGGCCCGTTTTGAGATCCTGCATCAAGTCTCCTGCTTGCTGAGCACCGGCCTCAGCGATACCTCCGGCTATTAAATTTATCAATATCTTGGACTTGTGGTTATTAGGCACCACCACTGCCAAAATAATCTGGGACAACTTCCCGATTCCACTAACAGGGTTCAAATCGGTCTCTCCAAGTGCCCTCACGGCAAGGATAGAGAACAACAATGCAAGTACAATGGCCACAACAATGGCGTATAACGGCACAAGGTCTCCAAATACAACCTTAAGAGACACTGAGCACAAGATCGACGACGCTATGACCCCGATCACCGTGAACTTGTTGCTAAGCAAATGGGAAGAATCCTGTTCGTTGGAAGAGAGGGAGGGAGTCTTGTGGAGCAAGGATGCAGCCTCTGGGTCGGTGTTGGGGCGTACCAATAATTGGTGGATGGATCTGGAGATAACAATAATGAAAGAAACCACCGAGTCCGAGATCATGATGCTTAGTGAGATCCACATGATCCAGCCCTGACCCCCAGTCTTCCAGTCGTCCACAGCGCCAGGAGCCCAGTCCATATACTTGACTAATGGTGCTAAAATGCCCCATCCCAAAATCGCCCCAAAGAGCATATACGACACGGTGGGAAGCCCCATGATTATACCCTGACCAATATAAGCCGGCGATGGTTGGAATGTGAACATGTGGGCAGCGGCACGGCGCCCGAATATTGGCAAGTTTCTTAGGATCGGAACGAAATATGACGATAAGGTGTAGAACGACGAAATGAGGAACGTCACCGTCAACGACCTTATGTTTGAAGCGTATGTGGCATCGTTGGCATCTTGGAGAATATCTGAAGCCACTGAGTTGTCGTCGGAGACTTCAGGTTCGTCTCCGTTTGAGTCTTCTTGGAGAATCTTAGTGCCATGGAGCACAGAGATAAGCACCCCAGTGGCACTTCCCGAGGGAAAAGGAAGCTTTTCCTTGATGATTACCTGCTTTCTGAGGGGAATGGCGAAAAAAACCCCGAAGAACGCAAGGCCCATGGACCATATGAATAAATCTGGAAGCGAAAAGGTCAATTGACGTCCCAAGCCCGATTCTTCGGTGGTTAGGAGTTTCTCAATGGCGGGAACAATCCCAATGAGACCATAGGCCAAAGGGCCTGTGCCCACGGACACAGCCAAGCTCTGGACGTAGACGTTTTCCACATCAGAGAAATCATTAGCAAATGGTGAAATTTTGAAGATAGCAAAACCCAATAAAGCCGCCGGTAACGACATCATGGAGACCCAGCCGGTTTGCAAACCGAACTGGAAGTTGGACACAAGCACCACCGATCCAATTAAAAGTCCAGCAATCGTTGCTCGAAGAGTCACTTGAGGCAAGTTGGGCTTTTCATGCCACAGTACTCTTGCACGATGAGATGGCGTCGACATTAAGATTATTTATGGAGCTCAAGAGAGAAAGCGTTGGAGTACGAGAGTAGAGGGCCTTTCTGACGATTCTTGCGGATTTCTAGTTGTTATAGCAGAAAAATGGTGAAGCTAACTGTATGAATTTTTCATTAATAATCCGGTAAATTTATCCTAAAATGGTAAGGTTGAACCGAGACGTAAGTGTAGGGCCGATTTGGCGTGCGAGAAACTGTGACTGTGTAGAACAGCCGAGCAGCCAGGTATGTCTGGGGTGGTCGGTTCCGGCGGCGATGGTGAATTGGCGGCGGTGAATTGACGGCGGTGAATTGGCGGCGATTAAGGTTAGATAAGATCGTGAGTCACGAGCGCCGATAAGCGGCCTGCCAGAGCTGAGCTGCCAGAGCTGACAAAGCTGCCACAGGCTGCCACAGCTGCCGAGCTCACACAACTGCGAGCTACCAGAGCGTCCTACCTATACTACCAATCAATTATATTCTACTCATTAATCATCACCAAAAAGCAAGTAATGCAAGATGTCGCTCAAGGTAATCACCGAGAGCAACTTGGCGTCGTCGTCAACAACAAACAACCGGTGCAACCTTGACTTTCTGATGGTGTCCATGATGGTACTTAATCTATCATTAACGGTACAGGTGTGGACTCCGTCAAAGTCCTCGGCTCGTCTGAGCAAGGCGTCGCCCACCGTCAAGTCCAAGTCGGTGTAGATGCCGCCCTTGACGAGCGTCAACACGTCGTAGGCCTCGTAGACGTTGATCAACTTGCCGGCGTCGTCGACGATCGGGATGGACGACACCGACTTCTGACTCAACAAGTGGATGACCTCGATCACCGGCGTGTTCATGGTGCAGGTGGCGAGGTTGGCGGTCTTGCCAAGGGTGCGGATCTCGTGGATGGGCTTCAACAACATCTTGGTCTCTTTGCAGTTGAGGGCCACGAACTTCAAGATTCGGTACTGCGTCAACACCGACACGACGATTTCCCGGTGGGTCTTCTCGTCCTCGTCGATGAGCGGGATCCGGCGCGAGCGGGACTCCAACATCTTGACGCAGGCCTCGTACAACGATTTGAACGGGTGGATCGAGACCGTCTCGATCTGGTCGACGCCCAAGGCCGACTCGATGTCGCGGAGGCCGTTCAACGTGAGCTGGTCCACGAGGTCGACCTTCTCGGGGAACTGGAAGTAGTACTGGATGACGTTGATGAAGTCGGACGACGACAAAAGCCCGGCGAACCGCAGGCTCTTGTTGTTCCACAACGGCGCCGACACGATGTTGTTCTGGAGCAAGATGTTCAACGACTTCTTGACGAGGAGCGACGTGTCGAGCACGATCAACCGGTAGCTGACGGGCAAGACGTCGTAGGAGGTCTTGCTCTGGAGAAAGAGCCGGATGGCCTTGATGCCGAGCTTCTGGTCCTGGTCGATCTGCTCGCTGGACAAGCTGAGGATGTAGTCGTTGGGCGAGACCGTGGCGGGGGCGGGGGTGACGTCGGCCATGGGTGCTGAGCTGTGGAAGTGCGCTGGTGAGTGGATGTGCGAAGTGTGCGGTGCGAAGTGTGCGGTGCGAAGTGAGTGGGTGCGAAGTGCGAACGGCGGTACGATTGGCGCGACTGGCGGTGCGAGCGGTGCGAATTGGTGCTACTGGCGAGCTACAATCTTATTAAATATCTCTATTAGTCTATCTAGGCCCACTTGCCCAACAACGCCATGAGCCCCGCGCCCCAGCACATGATGAAGAACGCAATGAGCATGTTCCTGAACCCGGTGGGGCCCTTGAACTGGTCGGAAAAGAGGAATTCGTGTGCCATAAGCTCCACCAACCCAGTGTAGATAAGAATTCCCGACGAAAGAGCATCGAACACTCCGTTGGTGATCAACGCCTTTCTGGAGCCCGGACTGTAAGTCTCTCTCACTCCCAAGCCAATGGCGATGGCGATAGGCGTCACGAGAGTGTACCCAAGACATAAAACGTACGGCAACCATCTCTTATTTCTGGGCCAGGCTGTAGATGCGATTCTGGTACCCAAACCCAAACCCTCGAACGTCTGGTGGAACACCACCACGGGATAGAGCGTGGGGAATTCGTCACCGGAAACGGCCAAGGTCAACCCAATAAACACCGAGTGGAAGAGAATACCGAACTCCAACGCCAACACACTGACCAACTGGCCAAAGTACCGCTCCTTGTCGTCCTGGTCTACAGGCGTGTCGATGTTCTCTGGGTCCTGGTGGTGCTGAGCGTGGGAGAAGTGGCTTGGGTAGGGGTTTTCCTGGGCCTTGGTCTTGACCTCTTCTTCGTTCTTGGAGTCGGACTCCGACTCCTCCAACAACTTCTTGCCGGCGTTGTCGCGCACGTACAACGACTCGTCGCCGAAATGCGAGTGGGTGTGGCCAGAGTCCTCGGAGGCGGCCAATTTTCTCTCAACAAAGTTGAACGCCAACAATTCGGCAAAGAAAATGGCAAACAACGACATCAACGAGATTCCAAAGGCCCAGGGGTAGTCCTGGAAGGTTCCACCTAAGCACTCCTCGCTCAAGTTCTCGTTGGCGGGCTGGAGTAAGTGGATAAAGGCCGTGGCCACGATAACTCCAGAACCAAAGTATTTGGCGCCAAAGAAAACCCAAGAGGGCAATCTGATGACGGAGTATCTGGAGGACAACACAGGCAAGTAGGAGCCAATGGCGGAGGTCACCAAGGTGACGAAAATGGCCGAGATTCTGGCGCCCATGCGGCCATCAAAGTCATTTTCCGGTTCACAAGTGTCTGCTCTTCTGTACAAATCGTACGTCAACTGTTCGATGAACTGCTTCATTTTGATGTCGATCTGCAGCGAAAACCGTCGTATTTGTATTAGTTCCAAAGATAGTGGTTATTAAAAAAATCTGAAAAAAGTATCGTTTCTTTTCACAACCATCAAGGTGCCTCTGCTTACATTGTTGAAAAATTAACTCTGCCAGTTATACAAGGCCTATTTACAAAATTTTTACTGGGTTCGTAGGGTGTCGTGGTGTTCGACGCTGCTGTAAAACTGCTGTAGAACTTTGTTTAGGGTCGCTAGCGGTCTTGGCAACCTGTCAAGCTGATTTCTGGGCTTAACCATCAAGGTTGCGAAATTAAAATTTACACCACCGATTACCCACGACACTATATCGTGCCGCCCACCAAAAACCTACAGCAGCCACGCTAAACGCCGCTTCGTAAAGGATAAAGTTTCGGTAGGCAGTAGGACTTTTATCTCCAAGAACCAACGAGGCAAAATACATCCCCAAGATGGTCAAGAACGCCAAAAAAAAGTAGAGCGTCCCGTACACCTTGCCAAAGTTCTCTGCGCTGCAGATTTGCGATGTGGTGGACGGAATAAAAGAAATAACCGACGAGGTAGAAATGCCAAAAAGCACGGCGAACGAAAATAAAATATTCACATTGCCTTTTGCCGGTAACCATACGGCTAAGACAACAATGGCCGTCACCACAGACATAATAATCAGAAGATTAAATCTGCCGTATCGGTCGGCTAGAAGCCCCAGTAATAACCTTGATGGTATCCCGCACACATTTACCAACGTAATCAAGAGGTACGACTTGGTCTCGCTGATGCCGTAGGTCAACCCGTAGGATGCCAAGTATGTCAACGACGAGATGGAGATAATCTCGGCGCAAAACACCGCAAGCGTCAAGTAGATGAATTTTTGTTCCTTGACAATGCTGAGATCAAGGGCATTTTTGACCACCGACAATGCCAGCAGCCTATTGTGTTTTGGATTCGACTCCTGGCTCGCAACGGGGTCGATGTCGAAGTCGTGGGGTTTGTTAATAGGCCGTTCTTTGATTAATAATATTGACAGAACCATGCAGAATAATGCCATAAACCCTAAACACCGCAAGGCCCATTGATACCCGATCCGGTCGTAAAGTTGTTGCAACATGATGGCAAATACCGAGCTACCCACTAGACCGCCAATCGTCGCAACGGAACAGGCAAAGGCTCTTTTTTTCAAAAACCACCTTGATAGCACCCCAATTAATGGCACCATGCCCAACGAAGTGCCGATGGCCGTCATGATGCTGAACGACAATAGGAAATGCACAAGCTTCGTGCTTTGGGCCGTGAGGAACAATCCTCCGGTCATGAAAAATGTCGATACGATAAGAAGCTTTCTGGCGCCAAACCGGTCAAAAAGCTCCCCAAAAAACACACCTCCGAAGTACATAACTCCCATGTGGAGCGTAAACACCCACGACACACTAACGTCGTTGACGTCTTTTAATTGGTGGGAGCTGACGTAAGATTCGATTGCACCCAATGAGTTTCCTATACCAAAATCGATGATCAATCCAATAAAAGACCCCAATAAAGTTAAATAAGCGTCCCTTCCGCCGTCGGGAAAGTCTTCCGGGTTCTTCTCCGACTTGTACATCAACTCCTCCGGCTCTTCCACCGGGGTATCGAGGACCCTTCGGGTTAAGGTAGACACATTGTGTAAGCGTGAAAAATCATGATGAAAAATCTCTGACACCTGTTCGGTGGCCTCGTCGGGATTTTTTTTCAAGGTTCGAAGCGGCACGGGTCGCTGGAGTTCTGTGGCCGTCATTTGCTCGAAACGGCGATATCAGCAGTTTTTGGTGAAAAAGATGTGGTTGGCGGAATCACCATTTCGCACCATGTCTGACGAAGAGAAGGAACTTACCAAGGAGGAGCGGTTGGAGGCGGCCCGCAAGAAGTACGAGGAGTTGAAGAAGAAGAAGAAGAAGGGCAAGAAAAAGGCCAAGAAGGAGGGCGACGAGAGCCCGGCGCCGGAGGACGCTGAAAGTCCAGCGCCGGAGGAAGATGCCGAGAACCAGGCCGTGAAGGACGCTTTGCTCGAGCAGGATGTGCCAGAGCCTGAAGCGCCAGCTGAGACTGAGCCAGAGCCTGCGGCTGAGCCAGAGAAACCGGCAGAGGTCGAGGAATCGGCGGAACCTGAGAAACCGGTAGAAAGCGAGCCAGAAGTGTCAATTGCGCCGTCGCTCGCCTCGCAGGAGGACGTGTCGAACCCGCCGCTGGCCACGACCACCGCCGCCACCCAGCAGGAGATCGACGAGTACAAGGCCACGATCGAGCTGCAAAAAAACACCATCAAAAAGTTGCGGGACGACAACACCGACTTGAAGCTCGCCAAGATGGACTTGCAGGACAAAGTGGCAGAACTCGAGGCCCGGGTAGCACAGCTCCAGAGCGGCGCGCCGCCAGTGGTGGCGGCCAAAAAAATCGAGCCGGCCAAGCCCATCATCACCTCGAATGCGTACGCCGACGAGACCCGAGACTTCACCAACTTCCAGAACGACGACTTCAGAGAGAAGTTGCTCCTCTGGAAGGGCTGGCAGGTCGACATGTCGCAGTGGAACTCGCCCTACGCTACGCAACAAGTCCAGTTCTAATGATTCTATATACAGCTACTTAATACGACACAACACTTCGCCCGCCAAGTTGCGCTTGGCCGCCTCCTGCACCTCCACCACGTCCTTGCCGTGCCTTATGAGGATGCACTCGGCCGGCTGCAACGGCTTGACCACCCGGACCGAGAGTCCAGATGCCAAAGCCTTGATCTCGGTGGGGCTGAACATCACCCTTCTGTTGGGCTTGGAAATGAGCGAAAAGTCCCGGATGATCGGGAGGTTGTTTCTGTACTTGAGTCCCAACCACAACCGGCGGCTGGAGATGTTGTCGGGGGTGACCTCGACCGGCGCAGCGTCGGGGCCCGCCGTGGAGCCTTTCTGGACGGACGAAATGAAGCCCTCTTTGTACAAGGCAAAGGCCACGTTCAAGTGGAAGCGGCTGAACGGCACCAGGGTCACGGCCAAGTTCAAGTTGCAGCAGTTCTTGATGTGCGAGCTCAAGTTGGCGAGGTGGACTAGCGACATGGTGAAAAATTTCGCACCATTGCACCATAATGTATTTAGCCAGAGCCGCCGCCCCCCCCCCCCCCCCCGCCCCCCCCCCCCCCCCCCGGGGGGGGGGCCGGCGCGCCCGCCCCCCCCGCCCCCCCCCC
>JAQRFW010000001.1:0-65787 GCA_039762375.1 Keqinozyma sinolaborantium | reverse complement strand
TTTGAACAATATTTATTTTGGCCATCCCCGCCGCGGCCGCGCCCCTACGGGCCGCCGCCAGGCCCTTTGTGTCGGGGCTCGGCGTCGCCTCCCCCTTCGGCCGCCCTGCCGCCAGATTTGCCTCGATCAAGGCCAAAAAAGAGCCCCGGATCCGCTACCTTTTCTACATGTTTTTGGCTTCGTCGGCGTTGGTGTTGTACGCGGGCCAGCGTGTGGAGAAGAAGCGGCCCAAGACGTCGTACGGCTCCGAAAACGAGTTCGAGCAGGTCACGGGCATCAAGAGACGGGCCAAATTGATCGCTGACGCCGATTCTGAGAAGTATAAGTTCTTCGGAGTGCCTTATATCTCGAGCGACGCCGCCGTTGAGCAGCTCGCCCAGAAGCTCGGCCCCACCAAGGTCAAGGTGATCGACCCGCAGCAGTTGCTCGAGCGCGAGCTCGCCGACGACTCCAGAAAGTACAGTTTCTTGTTGCAGGACTTGAAAAGAGTCAACAAGCCGATCCCCAAGGGCCTTATCACGGCCTTGGTCAAGGACGAGATCAGCTTCTACCTCAACACGTCGCAGGGCGTCTACGACACCAACTTCTTGCTCAAGAACTACCCGCCCAACACCGATGAGGCGTCCAAGTTCGAGAACGATGTGGCCAACATCGAGCGGATCGTGGTTTTGAAGGCGGACCTCGACCTGGTGGCCGAGGTGCGCTCCGACGAGGACGCACGCTTGGTCCGCAACGTGGTGTTCTACTTCGACGCCGTGGGCAAGTCCAACATTCTCGCCTCTGCTAACGACTCGTTACAGTAAATATGTACATAGCTTGTAAATAGATTAAAATAGATTATGCAAAGAACTCCTCGGGCACGTGGAACGCCACGCCAACGTTCTCGGCAAAGCGCCGGTCGCTGTCCAGAAAGTCGGAGCTCCGGCCAGCGGCGTCGCCCACGAAGAAGCTGCCGGCGAGGTCGATCTCGGCGTCTACGTACTGCTCGAGCTGCTGCCACATGCCCACCTGGGGCTTGCGCATCTGCGTGTAGAGCGACTCGTCGGCCTTGGCCTTGGCGGGCTTCTTGGGCGACGCAAACACCACCGGGCTGAAGTGCTCGATGTCTTTCTGGATATGGCCCACCACCAAATTGACCCTGGTTTTGAAGTTCTCGAACGACTTGGACGCCCCGCTGGCCACCACGCCGCCCTGGTTGGTGAAGATCACCACCAAGTACTGCTGGTCGACCAACTGGCGGAGTTTTTCAATGACTTTCGAGTGCTTCTGGCCCTCGCCGCGCCAGAGCTGCCAGTCGCCGTGCCCGCGGGCGAACGAGCCGCCTGACTTGGTCTTGATGAGCGTGCCGTCGAGGTCGAACGCCGCCACCCGCACCTTGGCGTCGAATTGGGCGTTTTGGCGGACGTTTTTGATGAGATGGGTGCCGACCGTGCGCCACGAGTTGGCGAACGGGCTGTCGGCGACCACCCGCACGGCCCCGGGGGCGTGGGCAACGGTCCGCACCGCCGGCGGCCTCGCCTTGGCCACCTTGGACCCTTTCACCAAGCTGAAGATGTCTTTCATGCGAACTGGGTCTCGCTCAAGATGGGGCGCCCCAAGTCCGCCAACAAAGTGTTGAGGTCGTGGAGGCGGTACTGCATGTCCCACATGAACACGCGGACGGGGTGGGCGAAGTCGCCGAGGAACTCCTGGGGCTTCCTGGGGCCCGGGCCCGGGAACCACGGCCGGAGGCCCTTGCGGAAGATGATATCGCAGTAGGTCGACTCCGGGAGGGCGAGGAGCGGGAACACCCGCAGCACGTAGGCGCGGTGCACCGTGCAGGTGATGGCGGCGGGCCCGGCCTCGAAGCAGGCGCGGATCTCGAGCCACTCGTTGGTCGAGAGCCAGCAGTCGTGGAAGTAGATCAGCTCGGTGTACTGGGGCTGGAGCTGGCCGCGGCGCATGAGCCCGATGAAGGTTCTACAGGGCACTACATAGACGCCGGTGGAGCTAAGCTCGGGCGACGGGTCGTAGACCTCGTCGTCGTATACGTAAAGACTATAGGCTGCGAATGGGTCGGGCGGCGAAAACCGGCCCAAAACCGACAGAACCGGCAGCTGCGCCGGCAGATCGGTCAGTTCAGCTGGCGGCTCGAGCCCAGCCAGTTCAGCTGGTACCAGCCGGCGCCGGGTCTGGCGCAAAAGATCTAGTTCTGGCGGCCCCAAGTAGATCATATTCGCACCATGACAAGCCAAAAGGACCAGTACGGCCGCAAGACGTGGGACGTCGACGAGTACGCCGCCCGAGCCCACGCGCCGGCCGCGGCCCCGCCGGTGCTTCGGGAAGCGGAAAAGGCCCGCTCGCAGGTGGCCCAGCGCCAAAAAATGCTCGAGCAGCTGGTGGGCGCCGTGGGAAAACACACGCTCGTCAACCCGCTCAACACTCGTAGTCACGGCAAGGACCGGCGGTTCGGGTTTCTGTGCCCGGTGTGCGATTTGTCGTACCGGGACACCATGGCGCTCGTGGACCACTTCAACTCGCCAGGGCATATTCTGCGGGTAGTCAAGAGCGTGAGCGACGACGGCGGTGAGCGCGAGGTGTTGGACGGCGGCGTGCGGCGGGCCACGCCGGACGAGGTGCAGCGGACGCTCCAGCGGCTCATTGCTAAAAAGCATTCGCAGCCAGAGGGCACCATGGAGGAGCGGGTGGAGCGGCGGCGGCAGCGCGAGCAGGCGCAGCGCGACAAGAAGCGGGCCAAGAAGGGCGGCGAAGAGACTCTGGAGGTGGCCCAGGCCATGGGGTTCTCGCTGTTTGCATAATGATTACGATTAATAGACATCTACGAAGTTCAGTGTAGAAGTTCAGGCAGTGGCGGTTGCACTCGGAGCTACAGCGGCAGTAGAGTTTAGCAAGAAGTTCAGTGTAGAAGTTCAGTGTAGAAGTTCAGTGTAGAAGTTCAGTGGTAGAATTCAGTGGTAGAATTCAGTGGTAGAATTCAGTGGTAGAATTTACTGGTAGAATTTAGTGGTAGAGATTCACTAGTTACAGTATTTACAGTTACAGTAGCATTCACAGTAGAAGTCACAATGGTACAACAACTGCTGCAGCGGCAGTGTAAATTCAGTAGTGCAATAGAACTACGAAGTTGCAGTAGTTCGTAGTTCAGTTAGTAGAAATTCAGTGGTAGATTTACAGCAGTATTTACAGCAGTATTTACAGTAGTATTTACAGTAGTCAGTATTTGTAGCTAAAGCAACAATGGAGGGAAGTAGTACAGCGGCCTAAGTTCAGTTACAGTGGCAGTGGCAGAAATCCAGCAAGTTCAGTAGAGTTCAGTAGACAGTTTTTGCAGTATTCAGTATTACAGCATTTACAGTATTTGCAGTAGTACCGCAGTACAGTAGTATTTACAATGCAGTAGTACATCGGTAGTTACAGTGCTTACGTACAGTGCTTACTTGTGTCATACTTTCAGCCATTACATTACAGTCCCAGTTATTCGTTGGTACAGGACTCACGTGCCCGGCTCTCATCCAATGAAAAAACCTCGAAAACAATCTTTCTCACCATGAAGTTCACGTTTAAGCTCCCATTTTCGAGCCTATTTGCCGTCAAGGCCCCCAAGTTCGACATAAACCTCGAGCGCCAGATCCGCCAGAAGTTGGACGCCCTTCCTTCGGTCACAAAAATTTATACTAGTCCTGATGGATCGGCCCGAGTCCCCAGCGACGAAGAGTTTAAGACCATAGCGGAATTGCAAAACTTGTACTACCAGAGAAACCACTCGGCCTGGAACTACTTGAAGCCAGGCATCTCCGGCGAGGACATGAACTTGTTCAAAGACAACACCCAGGATTTGAAGAATTTCCAGTTCGTGACAAAGGACTCGGGAAAAATCATCGACAAAATCCCCTACAAGGACGAGACCACCGGCGAGTTGAAGTGGAAGATCGTGCGTGAGACTGAGAAGGCAGAGGGCTGGGAAATCCCCTACTTCTACATTGTGTTGCCGGTTTTCGCTTACGTTGTATATTCGAAGTACACCGCTCAGATGAGAAAGAGAGAGTTGGAGGGTCCCGAGTGGGCCGAGAAGGAATTGAGATTGAGAGCCATGGAGGAGTACTTCCACGGCGACACGGCCAAGGCCCAGGAATTCTTGAGCAACGACGGTAAGTCCGCCAGAGAAATCAGAGACAGGGACGATTTGGTGATCGCCAGAATTTTGGGCGGTGACTACGACAAGTTGAGCGAGTTGCGCAAGAAGTTGCCCAAGGACTTAATCCCTAAGGAGGAGAACCCTATTCTCAAAATCTAATCAGATCAGCATTATATTCGTGTATAGAATAAACATTTACTAGAAGCTCAATAAGTCCACTTCTCCGCTAGGTTTGCTAGTGCTGGCACTGGCGTTAGCGGCAGGGGGTGATGTGAAGTCGGCAAAACCATCAGCCTCCTTTTGGGCTGGCGGCTTGGCCTGGGTCTTGGTTTTGGCAGACGAGAATAATGACGAGAATGCATCGTTGTTGGCCTTGGGCTTCGACGCCTGCGAGTTGACCACGGGCGCCTGGTGGGCTGGGGCCTGGAACGCCTGGAATCCCTGGCTCGGCGCAAAGTTCTGGGGCGCCTGGAACGTCTGAGGCGCCTGGAAGGTCTGGGGCGTATTATACAAGTTGCTCAAGTCGTTTAGGTTAGTTTTGGGGGCCGCCGTGGCGGTTGGCGCCGACTGGAAGTCGTCAAAGTCGTCGTCGTCGTCGTCGGCGGGCGCGGCGTCGAACACGTCGCTCAACAAGTCGGGCTCGGGCGCTTTGGCGGCCGGTTTAGACGATGCATTGACGGAAGACGATTTGGTGGTGGGCTTGGCGGTTTTGCGGGCCGACGACAGCTCCACGTTGTACTCCTCGAAGTTGTCGTTGGAGTCGGCGTTGGAGGCGGCCTCGCGGTTGTACTCCTCGGCGGAGTCGCCGTTTCCGGGGCCCGTGGCCCCCCCGGCGGCCCAAACCCCGGTTATTGACGCCGCCGGCGTCAAAACCGCCGGTCTGGATGGACGAGGCGCCGCCGTACGCGGCCGACGACACGCCGCCGAACTTCTTGGAGTTGTTGCGGGCCTTTTTGCGCTCGGCCCGGATCATATTGTCGTCGTTCAACAACCCTATCAACGACTTGGCTCTATTTCTAACGTTAATGCCCTGGTCCCGGCCCTTGGAGTCGATGTAGTGGAACGACTTGAACATCTGGATCAACGACAAGTTGGCGCGGACGTCGTCGATGATGCGTTCGGAGCCGTTTCTTATGAGATAGTCCAAAAGCTGGAGCGATTTGTAGATTTGGCGCCACTCGTTGGCGGTTTTTTCGGTGAACCGCCGGAAGATGAAGGCGATGATCTCCTCGCGCTCGCGGTAGTTGTAGGTGCCGGCGGCAATCTGCGCCATCAACGTGGACGGAGCGCCCCACGGCTCGTTATTGGTGGCCTCTCTGACTTTGGCCTCCATTTCCGTCAAATTCATGGCGACGTTCTGGGCCTTTCTCACGTAGGCCTTGACCTCGTAGAGCGAGAGGTTTTTGGTAGCGTCCTTAAGAAGATCCATGGCGCTTGAATAGACGGTGCTGAATTAAACCGCTGTTTTTTTCACTATTCGCAAGGGTGAGAACATGACACAAAATTCTTCCAGCAGTACCGAGCCGGTGCCTGAACATTTAGCCTGAACATTTATTAATTGTAGCATACAGTACAGTAGTCATTTATCATTAGTAGTATACATTAGCAGAAGAACCGGTAGAGCTTGACCACGAATGGCTTTTGCTTGAACGCCATCCGCTCTTCGGCAATCTCCTGCTTGAGCTGGTCCATATCCACCTGGCGTCTGCCGGTGTCGATGTCGATCTCGGTGTCCTTGAGGTAGAACTTGGTCAACGGCACTCCCAAGAAGAAGTAGGCGTAGATCTTGTGGCCCACGTAGCACGCCAACACCACCACTCCGCCCAAGTAGATCTTGAAGAAGCTCTCGGCGTCGGCCTTGCCGCCGTTTCCTGGCGGCCACAACGCCGCCCAGAACTGGAGCACCAACAAGATAAAGAGGAACACGCATCCGTAGTACGACCCGTACACGTTGGTCGTGAACACGAGCTCCTCTTCGGCCACCCGGGCCTGAGCAGTCAATGCTCTTCTGAACCGGATGTGGCACAAGCAAATCGACCACCACGTGAACAACGAGCACAACCCGCTGATCGCCAACAACCAGTCGAACACCTGCGTGGTGGCGTCGCCAGGCAAGGCCACCAAGAAGCTCAACAAGCCAATTGCAAATTGAAACACAAGCGCCACCATTGGTCTGCCGTTTCTATCGATGTAGTTGAAGATAGGAGGTGCCTGCTTGAGGGCACCCAAGGCAGCCAATGTACGCGAGGACCCGTAGACCGACGAGTTTCCCACAGACAACACGGTGATGATAATCACGGCGTTCAAAATCGACGGAACCGCTGGGATCTGCGCCTGTTTGACGGCAATGACGAACGGAGAGGTGTTGATATCCACCCCACCGCCTTCAGCTACGTTGGCGGTGCTGGTCTGGCCCAATAACTCGGAGTCCTTGTAAGAAACCAACAATCCGATCATAATGACAGACCCCATGTAGAAGAACATCAATCTCCAGAACACCTGTTTTCTGGCCATTGGAATGGATTTCTTGGGGTTGGCAGACTCGGCAGCCGCCAAGCCAAACAACTCCACTCCGGCAAACGAGAAGGCGGCCGTGAAGATCACCGAACACATGTTTTTGAACGGAGACTCTTCGTTGAACATGCCGCCCTGAGGCTTGTGCCAGAACTTGCCGCCGATGTGCTCGTGGTTTGGTGGTGCTCCACCGGCCACGATGATGATGGACAAGATCAAGAACCCGAGAATGGCGACGATTTTGATCATACTGAAAACACATTCAGCTTCACCGTATCCTCTGACGCCAAAGATGTTGATGGTGCAGATGACGACCCAGAAGATGGCTACAAAGGCCTCGGGCGGCACTTTCGTGTCCCAGTACTGGATGGTGATGGAAGCAGCCACCAACTCCAATGGGAAAGTCACTAGCCACTGCAAGGCGTAGTTCCAGGCCATAGCGAAGCCCCACGAGGAGTCGATGAAAAGGGTATTAAAGGTAACAAAGGCCCCACTGAGCGGGAAGGCCACGGCGAGCTCAGCAAGAGCCGAAGCGGTGACGAAAATCGACGTCGCTATAAGAAGCCAGACGATCAACAAGCCGAGAGGGCCAGCCGCCGCCAAAGCCGATCCCGTTCCCACAAAAAGTCCGGTACCGATGGCACCACCAAGAGCAATCATCTGGATGTGACGGGACTTCAAGGTCTTGGAAAGTGGTGAAGTTGCGGTGACGATGGCCGCTCTTTCGAGGTCGCTTAGCTTGGAGTAGTCAAACTGGTGGTGCAAGCGGCGTTTTTTCTCGCCAGTGACTCTGGGAGACACGGGGTCCAGCGACGTGGGCTCGTTGGCTTCTATGTCGTCATTCTGGTAGAAGAGAAAATCGATTTTGGAGTAGTCATACGGTTTAAAAGTGTTGACAAACCTCTTTATAGGATTTGGCTCATATTCCGACTCTATAGAAGAGGTGTGGGAGGCAGAGTCAGAATCAGAGTACTCCGAACCTTCCATGGAATTAAAACGAGATATTTGATCTGCTGGGGATTGTTCCGAAGTTTTATAGTCCATCAAAAATAATCCAAGATGTTTAGGGCAAAAGTGCCATGAATTTTTTAAAAAGATTGATTAACGGTAGGGATTAATACTTTATAAACCGTAACGCGGCTGGGGTGTACCTATAAACTCAATTTATCCCTTTTGGTTGAACAATACTCTATTGATCATCAGTGTGCATATGACCTGGGAACTTGACAATTGGTGTGGTCTGCACACCGCCCAATTAGGAAGGGTTGATAAGAAATATTCTGCACCTACCGATAATTTGTCCCTTTTGGGTTAATAAATAGGTGTCTTTTAGGCTTGGTGTGCCGCCTTGTCGTAGACGACCCACACCTGTCATGAAATGGTAGTATAGATCGGACTAGTCCAAGGTACCAGCGTGGCTCTGCTTGAACTCTATTCCAATTTCATGTTAAACTTTTAACTTTGCATTGCAGCTGTCTCCGGTTAAGCACTTACTACTTAACCATCGCTAGCACCAATCACTGTATTAGTAGAAAATGTAGATTTTCCGAATATTTTATCTCGTCAAACGTTTTCATGCATACTTTTGCAGACTTTCAGGTAAAATCTACGACATGCTACTATAAGCTATAAACTATACAAATAATCTACAAACCATAGTGACGATGTGGTGACTGAAAATTGGCTTTCTGCTGGGTTTAGGGGTACAGCTGGACTTGAAAAATATCCCAGAAATTTGTGTCAGGAAGATATGTCCCAGTATTCTCATTCTTGGAGAATTTACCAGTCTGAATCGGGTTACCAAAACAACCCCATGGACAGCATTGGTCCACCAGATTGCACTTATGCTTGAAGTGTTTTAGCACAGAACGACGATCTCTTAGCGGATTAAATAATTATGTGTGATCGAATGCACCATTCTTAAACGTACGTCCCACTCGTAAAGGCAATGACAGAGATCTGTGCTCGATCTGATTTCAATTATGCATTGTACTTTTATTAAAGATTTTTATTTCAAAATGTTTCCAACTGGAATTCCAACCAAACTTGGACGTCTTATCTGACCGTATTTCTTAGATACGGACGAAGAAGTTTGGCACCGAAGATTGCTTGACACCGCAGACTGACAGCGAAAGGTCCTCGGAGCGATGGAGGTCTCACTCAGTGCCGTCACGTTTTTCAAATCTACACGGGCCTATCTGATTGAATATGATATTTTGAGCTACTTATTTAATCCTTGTTCAAGTCGATGAACTTACCACCCTTAGCAAATCTTGGGTGTCTTGGGTCGTTGATGAATTCGTCAGAGTTCATCGAGGCTTCAGCGCCCTTCCAGATCAAACCGCAAGTGATTAAAGCTAATTGTTAGTAAAGACCATTTGAGTTGGCGAAATTGGCGTCGGGAAGATTGCGTGTGGATGAGAGTATCGTTACGTGTGGTTTGCAGGAACAAGTCTCAATCGATAATACCTTCTGGCGAAATGGCTCTGAAATTGCGGTGAAATTGCTGTCAAAAACGTCAAACAAGAGCAGAAAGCCGGGAAACGCGCCCACAGACCGCCCACAGACAACTAGAAGACATCCATGACACACAGCACAACATCCACCAAGAGGAATTGGTGAAACTTAAACGTGGAAACATTTCTTCGACTTAATCAACATTGACGCCTGCCGGATCTACGAGAAGCGGTATCCACATCAACCGCAAGGCAAGGACACCATATGAAGAGATTCAGGCCGCAAGTCCGCCGTTCATGGGCATTTTGTCCACCTGAAAAGTGCCAACTTTGGCGCACCGTAACTCGGCCAATTTCCGGCCAATTTCGGAGCCAATTTCACATTTCGGGAGCTTGAAGCTCAGGTATACATACCTCCGGTGGCAAAAGGCCAATAGTATTTGAGAACTGGGGTAGCGAACTTGGTAACCATGATGTATTAGTTTAACGCTCACTTCGGTTTCGGTTTTTCTTCTCGTCCAATGAAAAATTTTGTACAGGACGGTAGGGGCACGTCAACATAGTAAGAGACAGAAGTTGGGTACGGAGGGGATGGGAAGCGGCGGTGCTGGCGGCGAAGAGAGGGCGTGGTATTAGAGGGTTGAGCTATTTACAGGTTTGTGGGCTTGAAAATAGAGCCATGGTAGTCGTAGAGAGCTCGATTCAAATCGAACCTGCTTGGCTTATGGCAGCGTATGATGTGATTAAGAGCAGTGTGCGAGTCAATTGGGAGCTGGCTGGTCAATTGACGCAGTGTGTGTTGTGTCAAGTTTAGACGCTGTTGTTGCGGCCCTTTTTCTTTTTATAGTGAAAGGTCACACCAACTTCTGTAGTCTGTAAATGCTGATTGGCTGGGTTCCAGCTTTGAACCACAACCCAGACGACTCTGTGAGTGTGGCAGGGTCTTCACAGCGGTCTAGAAAATCCCAATTGAATTTCTGGGTAATCTTTTGCTCCCATTCCCGCAATGTGTCCGGGTTTCGGAGGGTGGCGGCAATCAAGCACTGCTTGCACCCCTTGCCAAAGAATTCTATCAATGTCTGTATCAAATCGTTGATGATGGAATTGTCGTAAAGAATATCTGCTGCAACCACATAATCACATTCCACTGCTTCATCTTCGCCCCAGAATAATCGTTGAATGTGGAAATTATCTGTCACTCCACTGAGCAGTATATTCGTCTTCATTGGCTCCAAAAGACTGCTCTCTCCATCTGTTAAGATCACTTTATTGTTGGTAGTCTTGAGCAATGATATTCCTACTAAACCAGTTCCAGCACCAAGCTCACAAATAGTTCCCTGCAAGGGGTATTTTTGGAGTATGTGGGTAAGATATAAAGCCGCCTCCCAAGTTCTTGCCCCTGTAGTTCCGCTTCCGGAAATGATATTGGGAGACTCTTGAATTAAAACAAAGTCATCGCCAATTTTATAACTTAGGGAGTCAAGAGCGGTGGGGTCTCTGGTTGCCTGTATTATTTCAGGACTGCAGTAGAATGTGTATAAGTCTTCTTCCGTCTCCTGGTTTTCTTGCTCTAAAAGCCTGATAAACTTTTGAAGAAACAATTGCACATAATAACGATTGGGAACGTCTTTGAGAACATTCAAGACCCCAACCTGACTTTCAGTGTCAACAATCCCACTAAAGTCGTAGTTCTTGCCAAATATTTCATACACGGGGACTCTCTGGCGAACACTGGCTTCAATTAAAGCCAAAGTCAATCTCATCGCGAGGTCTACTGGACTTCTACTGAATATATATTTAACAATAGATTGTAGAATTGAAATGCCATGTCTATTGAGCAATTGAACCCAAGACTCTGACTCTCTTCACACCACCATCGGGAATAATGGTTAATAAAACATGAGTGTAGACTGAGTCATCTTTAACATCGTAAGTATGTTCTTTATCTGGACCAGTCTTGGATTCAGGGACCAATTCTTTCCAGGCAGCATCGTTGAAAGCTGGGATCTCGGATCCGCTTGCCTTCAAACCCTTAACATGAATTCTTTGGGGGAAGTTTCCTCTAAAGTGGGCAGTATCAATAAGAACCTGGCTAATTTTTGTAGGAGCTCCTAATTTGATGGCAACCCAATCAACATGGCCAGGTTCTCTGGATCTCTTGGTTTCCCAACCGTCAGACATGTCATGTCCTCTACCCGGTAATAATAAATTGTCAGCAGAACCAAAGTGTTGGTCGCTGACTTTGACAGCTACACCACCATTGTTGACGGATGCCAAGTCAAGAATGGCAGAAGCATCCTTTGGCAACACTGGAATAACCGTTCCGTACAATCTGAAACGGGCAATTCCACCGTCAGGGTACATTCTTAATCTGACATGGGTGAAACTTTCATCAGTAATGGAATCTCTGACGAAGAAATGTCTTTGAGAAGGACCACATTCCGTTTTCTCGATGACAGATGTCCATTTGGCACTGTCAATGCTTGAATCATCGCTTAAAGTAGCAGCCTCGACCGAGATAAATGGAGCGTGGTTACCGTTGAAGAAAGCGGTGTCGACTTCACATCCAATTAACTTAGCAGATGCAACACCCATTCTGAAGATAACCCAATCAGCCTCTTCAGTGTTGTGTCTTCTTGTCTCCCAACCGTCGTACCAAGCGCCTGCGTAGGTGAATTTTGTAGCATCTCTGATTGGAGCTTTGGGCTTGTTCAAGTTTTCAGCGGCAGCGAACCATTCGTCAGAAAACTTCAACACTTTACCACCGAGCTTTTCACCGATGACATCTGTGTACTTAAGGACAACGTTAGTACGAAACTGCTCTTCGCTCAACACCTGGACCATTTTTGAAGTGAGTTGAAAGTGAAAAATTCAAATCGTTATCATGATCGGTGAAAACCGTCCTATTTCCAAATTGGGACGTCGAGACCAAAAATTGTGGAGACGTTTGCAGCAATTATTTGCTGGATCAATTGACAGCATAGGGTATACCATGGTGTACAGACCAACTTGGGAGTTCGGCCGGTTGATTTTGAGCCATATGTCGGTGATTTTGGAGTGTTTTCAATTTCCTAAAAACAACGAGAGTCAAACGAGAGTCATACCTAGATTACGCCATTGAACGTGGCTTTTATTCACTAAGTTTAGTTACATAACAGCATTATAATTACTTGCTGGAAATGGCGACAACACCTGGCAACTCCTTACCTTCCAACAATTCCAAAGAGGCACCACCACCAGTGGAGACGTGAGACAATTTTTCGACAACACCGAACTTCTTGGCGACAGTAGCAGTGTCACCACCACCGATGATAACAGTGTTACCAGCTTCAGCGGACTTGACAGCAGCGTCCAAGAGAGACTTGGTACCAGTAGCGAACTTTTCGAATTCGAAGACACCTGGTGGACCGTTCCAGACGATGGTCTTAGCCTTGGCAACGGTAGCAGCGAACAATTCGTTGGACTTTGGACCAGCATCCAATCCCATCCAGTTGTCTGGGATACCTTGTTCTTGGGTGGCAGTACCAGTTTGAGCGTCCTTGTCGAACTTGTCGGCGGTGACGAAATCGACAGGCAAGACAATTTCCACACCGTTCTTCTTGGCCTTAGCAACCAAGTGCTCGACGTTCTTGGCACCAGCTTCGTCGAACAAAGAGTTACCAATGGACATGTTGTCGAGAACCTTCTTGAAGGTGAAAGCCATACCACCACCGACAATCAACAAGTCGACCTTGTCCAACAAGTTGTCGATCAATTGGATCTTGTCAGAAACCTTAGCACCACCCAAGATGGCCAAGAAAGGTCTAGTTGGGTTTTCCAAAGCCTTAGCGAAGTATTCCAATTCCTTGGCCATCAAGAAACCGGCAGCCTTTTGTGGCAATTCCAAACCGACCATGGAGGAGTGAGCTCTGTGAGCAGTACCGAAGGCGTCGTTGACGTAGACATCGGCCAATGCGGTCAATTGCTTTCTGAATTTCTCAACGTCTTCCTTAGAAGCCTTGACTTTTTCACCGTCGACCTTTTTGCTTCCTTCTTCCTCGATGTGGAATCTCAAGTTCTCCAAAAGGAAAACAGAACCGTCAGAACCAGCGTTGACTTTAGCTTCAACTTCTGGGCCAACACAGTCGGACAAGAAGTTAACTGGCTTGCCCAATAAGGTTTGCAATTCTTCAGCGACTGGGGCCAAAGAGTATTTTTCGTTTCTTTCACCGTTGGGTCTACCAAGGTGAGAAGCCAACACAACAGCCTTTGGCTTTTGCTCCAAGACATACTTGATGGTTGGCAAAGCAGCGACAATTCTTTGGTTGTTGGTGATTTTCTTTCCGTCCAATGGGACGTTGAAATCGACTCTAATGAAGACTCTTTTTCCAGCGACGTTCAAGTCTTTGACGGACAATTTATTAGATAAGGACATTTTGAACTTTGTGATCAATTGAAAAATCCTGGGAGTAATGTTCTCACTTTATATAATTGGTGTCTGGTGAGATCGATAGTGGATGCGGCCTGCATATTGCCACGGTGACCCGGACTTCTTTAATCCGCTGATACTGCAGCAATCACCTGACACCCGTTTTTGACAGCCTGTGGTGCCCATTGGGGCATTGTGGTATTATTGGTAACGTGGTGGTTATTGTCCACATACTACCACCTGTGGTTGTTCACGTGTCCCGGGGTTCACGGTTAAGGGTGTACGGAACTTGTCGCATTTTGAAGGTTGCCCATACTAAATCCACGTGAAAACTGCATCCAGGGACCAGTTGCTGTAAGGTATATAGCCTACAATTGAGGTCGGATTAACGTTCGTTCACTTGCATAGCGTTAATCCGAGAGTGTTGCAAAAAACCAAATTAGTGGTCGTTTTTTTTAAAAAGATGCAACGGCGTCCTAGTTTGGAGGTCTACCCGACACCTGTGTAGTCTGAACATGTCGAATAGGTCAGAAACATCGCCAAATCAGTAAAATATTATATAATCAGCGGTGCGAAATCTGGATTATTCTAGAAGTCCATCTCATCGCTATATAAAATAATCCGACGAGAACTCAGTCGAAATGGACAAATTACTTCAGTGGTCGATCGCCCAACAGTCTGGTGACAAGGAGGCCATCGCCAAGGCCGGCCAGCCCGACAACAAAATGCTCAACCAGCTTTTTGGCGGCCCCGACGAGCCTGCGTTGATGAACCAGGCCATAGCTGTGATTGTCAACGATGAAGCAACGTTAGAGAACAAGGAGGTGGCGTTTGAAAACTTTGAAATGTTGATAGAAAATTTGGACAATGCAAATAATATCGAAAATATGAAATTATGGCCGCCGGTCATCGCTCAATTGCTGAAGGATAAGCCGAACTCGTTGAGGGTGTTGGCCGCATCGTGCGTTGGAATTGCCGTGCAAAACAACCCCAAGTCTCAGGACGACTTTTTGAGCCACGACGAAGGTGTTGGGGCCTTGATCGAGGCGGCAGTTGATGAAGAGGCGCCCACTGATTTGAAATTGAAGGTATATTTCGCCCTCTCGTCGTTAATCCGCAACCACGAGCCCAGTTTCTTGAGCTTCAGCAGACTCGACGGCTGGAAGATTTTGGGCGGCTTGAATGCTGAAAACCATAAGTTGAGCATCAGAGTATTATCTGTTTTGTCGGCGATCTTGACCAACGACCAGAACAACAACTTCAAGGTGGAGATCGAGCCCAACTTGCATAAATACCAGGTGATATCTAATCTTTTCACGTTTTTCACTAGCGACCCCAATGTCACTTGCGTCGAGAAGGCGTTGAATATTCTTACCCAGTTGATCAACTTGAACTTTGTGTTCAACGAGGCCGAGCTCGGCCAGTTGGCCAAGAGCTTGAGCAAAATCGAGCATCTCAAGCACGATCTCGATGACTTTGCTGCTGTTCAAAAAATCACCAAGTAGCCCATTTATAGAGACGATTAATGAATAATTCTATTGCTATCTAGTCGTGTATAATTTCGTTAGGGTCATCAGAGGTGAAGAATCTCTTCATGGCGTTTTCGGTTGACGGCGGCACGATCGACTTGCCGCTGGAGTCGGTGCCCAAGCTGCCGTCTCGCTGGAATTTGCTATAGACCGAGTAGATCGAGTTATGGTAATTGTAGAGCCGCTCGCTTCGGGGGAGCGACATCAACCGGAACTGGTTCATGCTCTGCACAAACGTTCCCTTGTTATCGGCGCCCGATTTGATCGACCCCAAGTTGGAGTACTTGGCGTTTCTCTCGAACTTGTCGTACAATGCAAAGGCGATGGTGTAGGTAAACGAGAAGAGCCACTCGACCGCCTCCTGGTTGGTTCGCACCGGGAACGTGATGATGTCGAGCTCGTGCTGCATTTTGTTGAAGAACTTGTCGAGGTCCTTGCTGGAGATGTCGATGGGGTCGTCTTTTTTACGGCGTTTGGCATCGCCGTTCATGTTGTCGAGCACCTGCCGCTTGTACTGCTTGTTCTCCAAGTTCTTGACCTTGTTGACGTACTGCTGGAGCCCCTCCAACATGACTATGATGTGGCACCCGTCATACTGGCGTCTACAATTCTGCACAAGTTCGTGCAACAGACGGTCCTGCATCTTCTGCACCGCCGTCCCGGCCTTCATGTACACCACCACACACTTCTCGGTGATGTGCGTGGGAAGACAGGGGATAAATACGTCTCTTTCTTTGTCGTATAACGCTTTCACCTTCCGTTTCCACACGATTATCGGGTACTCCTCGTCAAAGCGCTCAAAGCTCGACGTCGCAAACACGTTCTCGAGGTGGCTGGCGTCGAACTGGTCGTAGATGCGGTCGCTGATCTGCATCACCATTTCGGCAAGAAGCTCTTCCTTGCTTCTGGTGACCCTGTTGGCCTCCTTGATCTCTTTGGCCAGGTACGAGCCGTTGCTCATGAACTTGTCCAAGTGGCTCTTGTGGCTCAACTTGGACTTGCGGGCCATCAGGCTGGCGGTCTGGGACGCTACCGGCGAGCTCTCGATGGGGTCCGACAACTCTTTGAATTTAGACAAGAACCCCGAGGTGGTGGACGTGTCTTGGGAAGACACGGCAGCCGCCTTCTGGCTCTTGGCACTTTTCTGGGTCTCGCTGGGGATGAAGATGTCGCTGGTGTCGGACATTACCGCCATCAAGCTCTTCAAAACGGAGCGAGCGCCGCCGAAACTCACCTCCGAGTCGTCGGACACCGGAATGACCACGGGCGACGAGTGCGGCTGGGTGTTGGGCACATGCACCGACTGTTTGGGCGAAGATCTGGGTTAGTAGAGGTGGAAAATAGATACGTACAGTAGGATGACGGAGGAGCCGGAGGGCGAGCCGGCGTCGGGCGCGTCGCTGTCGCTGTCGATGGTGATGACGTCCATCGAGCAATGGCTTCAGTTTTCAACAGTAACTTCAGTTTAGTTTTCAACTTTTCAGTTTTCAGTTTTCAACTTTTCAGCTTTCAGCTTTCGGTTTTAGCGTCAGCTTCCAATTTTTAGCTTCAGCTTCCAATTTTCCTTCGGCTCTTAGCTCTTAGCTTTTCAGCTTCCTTAGCTTTCTTAGCTCCTTAGCTGCTTCAGCAATTGTTCTTCAGATCGAAAAACTCCAACTATCAACAGTGCGATATGAGAAGACGAGGCCTCAGCATGCACATGGACTCGGACACCACCCGGCGCAAGGAGTCGGTGTTCGAGCTCAAGGAGCTCCTCAACTACCTCAAGTACGAGTGGCCGCAATGCCTCCAGGAAAACCCCAATCCCATCGAGTTGGCGGTTGCGTTGTTGGACGACACCAGCGTGGGCCTTTCGCATAAACAGGGCGAGTTCGAGGAGGTCACCGAGAACTCGCAGATGGCGCTCCGTAAGATGGTCAACGAGCACTACGAGGCCTTCAACAACTCGGTCGGCAGCTACCATTTGTTGGTCAACAGCGTCCAGGACAACCAGCGGGCCGCCGTGGAAATACGAGACATGTTGGAGTCGACGTCGCGCGAGATCCACGACAAGAGCGGCTCGCTCCACGAGGTGAACCCGACGTCGGCCCGCGACAAGGAGAGGGTGGAGGTTTTGGGTGCCCTGGGCGAGTTGAACAAGATTCCCGACAAGATCGAGAATTTGATCTTGGACAAGAAGATCCATCACGTGTACGACGTCATCGCCTCGGGCTACGCCTTGGCCAACAAGTACAACTTGTGGAGCTTGAACTGCATGGCCACCATCAAGACGTATCTTGCGACCCAGTCCAACAATCTCTTTGACATGATCGTGGACGAGCTCCAGAACGAGATCTACATCAAGGCGCCGGTCTTGCTCACCGACAACAAGACGCCGTGGGAGGCGTTTGCCTCGACCACCAACCCCAAGTTGTCCAGCTTGAACACTTTGATCACCAAACTGAACAACTTGGAGCAGTACATCTACAACTCCGCCAACCTCGACATCAACGAGATTGCCGACGCCGCGTGCGAGTCGATCGACGTGTTCCTCAACGAGCACCTTCCCAAGCTCATCGAGGAGTCCAATCGGGATAAAAAGGCCCGTCTCGAGGGCCACAACCCGAACTCCATCAAGTACTCGCTTCTTCTCCCCTCGGTCGACGGCATCACCATGTCGTACCACTACATATACCAGTTGCTCAACACCGCATTTCGGCTCAACAGGTTGACGCCCACGTTGGAGATCTTGACCAACACCAACCAGCAGGAAATCCACGGGTTGATCTACAGAACCATCGAGGCCACCAAAAGCAGGAGCTTGGGCAACTTGGCCAAGCTCAAGAAGCTCGTCGACCTCGACGACAGCATGAGCATCGGCAACATGACGGGAGACTCGTTGAACGAGTACAGCGTCAAGGTGTTGAAGGACTTGTTTTCGTCGATCTTCTTGAAGTGCATGGTGGTGCTTGAAAAGCAAAAAATCGTCAACGAGATCTACTTGAAGATCGAAGAGAACGAGAGCTTGGGGTCCTCGAAGCTGGACTCCAAGGTGTTTGACTTTCAGTCCAACTGGAACGTCATGAAGAACGAGCTCCAGAATCTCATTTTGCGATACATTCATAAAGATATTATCCAAAAAGATCTTGTTCCCTCATCTGGCACCAAGTCGTTCAAGGACAGCTTCAAGGCCAAGGAGCTCTTCAAGTTTGACAATGTTTCCTATCACAAACATAACGAAGAAATGAAGACAGCAGTAGAAAACATGTTCCCTGGATTGTTTGAGAACTTCAAGAACGACCACGAGGAGTCCGTGTCGCCATACATCAAGAACGAGTCCTTCCAGACCAATATCGAGGTGTTGGTGCCGGCCAATGTGTTCAACATGAGGGTTATTCTTGAGTTTTTCTTGGTGTTTACGGCCTGTTCCACTAAGATTTTCACCAGATCCAACAAAGACCCCAAGAAACCCGCTCCCAAGAACAACACTGCTCTCAACTTCTTTAATGCGTTCATGAGACTCACGTTTCTTCCGAAATTACGAGATAACTTCGATGCCATCTTCAACATTTATATTGGCGGAAGCTATTTCAACGCAGCAAACCCTCTTCTTACAAACGGCTCTTCTAACGGTGACGAGCTTGATCTCGAGAGTGCCGCTGGGTTCAAAACGGAGTTGATGACCCTCAGCTCGGCCAAAGAAGGTATTTCTAGCGTATCAACTTTGATCTACAGAAACGCATACGACTTCAAGAGTATGTTCTTGACGCTCTGTTCCATTTTGAATACTTCTTTCACGTACCGGAACGATTTGAGTGACTTGGTTCTCCAGTTTTTGGAAAAGTTCTCTCTCACGTATCAACAATTCTACGGGAATTTATTGAGTGGCAGCAACAACAGCCAGCTCAATGCCTGGTTGAAGACCCCTGCGTTGAACGATTTATCTTCTGTGATTGTTTCCAAACAGTTGTCTGAAAAAGACTCGTTGAGCTTAATCGACAAAGAGGTCCAGATAATGTTGTTGAAGGAAGACCTCTTTGAAAGTATCACCAAGGAATACTTCTTGGACGATTCTACCATCGACCAAATCAACTATCTTTTATTGACCACCAATTGGATCTTATCGTGGTTGCCAGCCCTCAAAAAGGAGTCCAACTATAAAATCTATGAGGAAGACCTCTCCACCATCGACCAACTCAAGCATGACTGGAATTTCTTGGAAAACGGCAGAATTCTCAAAGACGACAATGCCAACAGCAACACTGACGATATCAGTTTGAACATCTATTTGTCGTTGAACAGTCAAAAAATCCAGCAGTTTGACGAAATCGTTGAGGCATTCGAGAAAATCAAGTACAACTCCTTGATTATCTTGAGATACGACATTCGTCTCAAGGCCATGTACTATGTGGCCAAGTCGTTCATGAACACGGACTGGGTGTTGAGCTCGGAGCCTGGTGATAGCGACCAGTACATTTCGAAGTTCAACAAGGAGCTTTTCTCTATTGAAAACAAACTTCACAACTACTTGAACCGGGCCGAGATGAACAAGATATTGATGGGGCTTGCCGGGTTCCTCAACGAGTTGATCATCAAGGCGTCCAAGTTGATTAAACAGATCAACAATAACGGGATCAAGAAGGTGTTGATCAATATCTTCACACTCCTGCAGATGTTGAAGAATCTCAACTACAGCAGTGACAGAGCATCCAACGCCCAAATCGTCAGTTTCGAGAGGAGCTCGACGTACTTCAGCTTGTTCACCAGCAACGAGATCAAATTTTTGCAGTCGGTGGAGGAGAACAAGTACCACTACAGCTTGAAAGACATCCAGAACTTGGTGCGGCTCATCTACAGCGAGAAGCTCTCCAACCCCGACAGCAGCTTCAGTCTGAACAAGTACAACGAGTTGATCAGCAAAGTGCAGCGAGCCTTCGCATAGCTACATAGAATAAATGTTACTCCGTTATATTATACATTATGTACACGAGGTCGTCTAGACCCCGGTTAACAGTGGAATCCACCGGCGTTGGGTCTCAACCTCATTCTATCAGAAAGCCTTTCAAAAGTAAATCTGCCGACAGCCAAGCCGGTGACCACGGCGAAAAAGTACACCACGGTGTAGGTCATGGCGGCCAACATCAATGCAAAGCCAAACATCTCGGGCACAAAGCACAAGATCAATCTGATGAAGTTTCTGATCAACATGGCCGGCACAGACTTGCTGTAGCCGACCGGATGGGTTTCCTGGGTGGACTCCAACTCCTCGGACGACACGTCCTTGACGCTCGAGCGGGTCTTGTAGTGGACCGACTCGGCGATGGGGGTCTCGAGGTAGTTGGGGTTCTGCCACACCCGCTGCTCGAGGTAGTCTTTGAGAAAGTCGAGGCCGCGGACGCACACGCCGATGAAGAAGAGAAGCACGAAGATTCCGAACGCCTTGGCGTCGGTGTTGGCCTTCAACGAGTCGAACAACACCGGGTAGTTTGCGTAGGCGGTGGTGAAGAACATGTGCATGCCGGCCATGTCGTGGTCCATGTCATGTGACATGACCATGTCGGTGGAGGACGCCATGGAGTGCATCATGGACGAGGTGGCTGTGGCCATTCCGGACATTGCCATGGACGAGGTGGAGCCCATGGCCATGTGGCCGTCGTGACGAGGTAATAAGCGGTCCATAATTGAAAACCTGCGGAAGCCGCTGGGTTTATATATGGAAATAATTTGCTCACATTGAGCAAAAAAATCGACAAATCGAGCATCCTGGAACCAAACCCGAAAACCGCTCACGCTAAAGAGCATATTTTTTGTCTATAAACGGACATTTTTTGGCATCCTCCACTGTCAAGACGTGGTTCTCGAGCCACTCGTTGGCGGTGGCCCGGAACCCACACGCCTTGCAGTTGCCGATGAGCGGGAGTTTGTCGGTGAGGTTGTTGGCGGTCTTGCCTTTGGGGTCGTCAAACGCAAAGTGGAAGTGTAGAAGGTGCTTTTTGTAGTCGTAGGGCCGATTGAAGTTGCCAGTTTTGTGGGAGCAGGCGTCTTTCGGGTACACACACCGGAACCGCCCGACGTTGTCGTGGATCCGGATGTGTCTCGAGAGATCCCGGCTGATGTACTTGCCGCAGATCGAGCACAGGGCGCCCTTGGACGACTTCTTCTTTTTGAGGTAGCCGCTCGAGCTGGGGCCCGAATTGAGCGAGTTCATGCTCAGGGCACTCTGGTTGGAGGTGGTGCGGCGGAGCTTGGGCTTGAACTCGATGGGGGCGTTTTCCTGGGTGAACGGCACTGGGCTCAAGTCGCCGGACGATGGCGACTGCTTGGCCTCAAACAGCCGGTGCGGCGAGTTGCTGCGAGAAGGGAGAGACGCATTGGCGCTGTCCTTAACAGTGGTGTCTATGGGGTCGTAAAATTCGTAAGGTTGGGGGTCATTATCGGGGTCGTTGTTCTTGTCGCTGGGGTCGGACAACGTATCAAAATTGGAGGGCATGAGCATGTGCTCGAAGTAGTCGCCCTGCTCGGCGCCCGGCGGCTTCATCGACGGCGTCACGATGCGCTGGGGGTCGGCGAACTCCTTGTCGGCGCCAAAGTCCAAGTCGTTCTCGACGATCTGGAGCCGGTTGTAGGTCTCGTCAAAGCTGGACGTCGAGGCGTTGGTATCATTGACCCGGAACATGAACTGCGGCTGGTCCAAGTTGAGGTGGAAGTTGGGCTTCTGCTTCAAGAAGTTGGGCTTCAGGTCGGGCGTGAACGAGTACGACTTGTTGAGCCCCGGGCGGATCGCCTTTAATTTGGCCTTGGTCGGGATCGACGACGCCGAGCTCTGTCGTATGGGCTTGGGCATCAACGAGTCCTTTTTGGCGGCGAACGGCGGGCGTTTTCCGCTGAGCTTGCGCTTGACGGCGACGATTTCCGAGTCGCTCGAGAGGTCCTGCCATGTTTCGGCGAGATGGTCGGGAACGATGGGGATGAAGCCGTGTGCCGGCACAAACGGCGCTTCCGCCGGCGGCGGGCCGCGGTACGGGTCGACGAAAAACTCTGGGTGTTGCTGGTGGTCGATATACTCCGCCACAGGCTTGTCGTCGAAGGAAAAATCGGTGTGGTCGGAGTTTTCCAGCGGGAACAGCGTCTTCTTGACGTCCGGCGCCGGCACGTCCAAGCCAGCGTCTCGGTCGTAGTCAAAGTGGTTATCGTAGTAGGAATTGGTGAAAAAATGCTGGTCGTAGAGCCGATTGAACTCCAGATCGTCGTCGTGGCCCCGCAGAAAAGCGTCCGACGGGTCGTAGTCGGGGCCCTCGCCCTGCTCGCCGCTCTGGTCCCCACTCAGGTACGTTTTGTGGTGATACGAATGGGCCATGGCGTTCAAAGCAATGATAATTTCCTCCACAGATAAGGCTGGCCGCGGCACTACCGTATTGATATTTCGTTTGCTTATGTCAGCGGTGTCACTGGGGTCTGGCAGCCGTCTGGTGGTCGCCGGCAACTATAAGCTACGTATCGTAAAAGTTCGCTAGTGGACGCTGGTGCCTCCTAAACCTTATTGCTTGACCGGTAAATCCTAAGGTTCCGCTTTGTTGGGTGAGTTTGCGCCCTGGGGACTGAATGGCTTTTACCGACTCGCCTCGGCTGCAAAATCGGTGATAATTTTGCTATTTGTCAGCGCCGTGCTGCCCCGTGGCAGTGGGGAAGCCGCCATGTATTCCCTGTAGACAGGCTTGTAGCCTATTGTTACGCTGGATTGACACTATTGTTCACTACCAGGGCCATGATCTGCGTTGCAGCCGTATTGTGCCGCCATAGCCCGATGCGCCCCGACGGGCGCTTCGAAGTCCGCCGCCAGGTGCCCGAACTGACTCAATGTGGCTCACTTCGAGCTGGCCGTGCTCCCGATCGAGGAGCCCGTTCGCCACCAAAATCTCGGTTCTGCCTCGTCACCACCTGCCCAGCAGCACCCGAGCTCCACCGCCCGCCACGGCCCCTGCCGCTGCTTTTACACCAGCACCCCATGTTGGTCGTGCGCGGTCCCATAACCTGTCAAGGAGACGCACAAGCAATAAATAAAAAATGAATGTCGTTTTGATTGGCGCCACCGGCTTGGTGGGCTCGTCCGTATTGACCAATCTCGTCAAGTCGTCTGCTGTGAAGTCGATCACCACACTCTCGAGAAGCACGCCAAAAACGGAATCGGAGAAATTGACCGCCTCCACCTCTAGCAACACCGAGGACTGGTGGAACGCCGACCACTTTAAAGGAATTGACACGGGGATCAGCAGTTTTGGAACTACCAAGGCGAACGCGGGATCGGCTGAAGAGTTTGTGAGAATTGATAAGGGTACAAACGTAGATTTCGCTAAGGCCTGCAAAAAAAATGGCGTGAAAACCTTTGTCTTGGTGTCTTCCATGGGAAGCGACGCCAGCAGTCGCTTACTTTACCTCAGAACCAAAGGGGAAATTGAAAAGGAGGTAATTGACTTGGGGTTTGACAAAACCATAATTTTAAGGCCCGGCATTTTACTCGGCGACAGGGCCAAACAAAGAGGGCCATTAACCAGGTTTTTTGAAATAATCACCGACAAGGTTCAAAGTACTCCGTTGAATGCTTTGTTTAGCGGGGTTTACACCGAGAAATTGGGGCAAGTAATTGTGAATTTGCTTGAAAATGACCCCAAAGATGGCGTGACTATTTATGGGCCTTCGGAGCTCGTAAGCCTCACCAAGAACATCCAATAGTACATATCTTATGATTCAATCAATGTTTACTTCGCTCAACTCGCCGAGTTACTTAAAGCCTATAATTATTTTTTGGGGTACATCGTAGAGCCGTGCCAATATAAAATCCGAAACCCTAAGCCCCATACAATAACGGCAGTGATATAATGCCTATTTGTTTTTGCCGCCTCGAGATTTGTTTAGGCAACTATATCTATGTATAGTTGCATCATATTTCGGAATTCACTTACTTGACACCGATCGCGGCCCCAGCTCTGTCAACCTAAAACCATATTCGTAGCCGATCAGACTTTTAGTCATGGTTATTAAACTTACCGTAAAGAAAACGGAAACACCCAGATTTGAGTTTAGGTCTAGATTAAGTTTGTTCAAGTTTCAAGTTGCTGGAATTTTTTGGTTGAGGAGACTGGAGGCGACACCCTTCTTGACCAAACCATTGTGTCATACATCACCTCAGTTCAATGGTTTAATTTGTTATGACATCCATGTGAATTCATTTATATTTTTTATCCAAACCTTACAACATGCTTGCTTGCATTTATTATTGAATATTTATCATTCATGTATGAAACGTGAATATGCTTAATGAAGGGTGTCAGCATTTCCTTCTTTATTCAAACCAGAACCCTTTTTATCCTTCTATTAAAAATTACTCTATTGGAGCTTATGTTATTCATTAATCTTCAATTAAAGGACACCTTTTCTCGATGTCCGTAGTAAGTACATGTTCGTCTAGCCAGTAGTTGCTCAAGAATCGTAAGCCACAAGAACATGTCCCCCAATGATTTAATTTATCACTTAGATTATGATACTTCTTGACGTTAGGACTATCAAACTTGAAGTGTCTATTAAGCAAGTGTTTCTTAAAGTCATAAGGTCTGTTAAACTTCCCATACTTGTGCTTGCATTGGCTCTTTGGAAACTTGCAGTTGAACCTTGCGTAAGGTCGGTGAGTCCTCATATGACGCAACATATCCCTTGTTATCTTTTTCCCACAAACTGTACAAATAGTCTTGTCAACAAACTGTGTCTCCACTAGAGGAACAATGATATTGGTGTTGGAATTAACCATTGTAGTCATGTCAGGGTATTGATTTAAAGGCGGAGCTTCTTCTTCAACTTTTACATAGCATAATGTCAGAGGTTGAGAAGCGGCATGAGGAACAGTATAATTCAGATGCTGGTCGATCATTGGATGCATGACTGGCAGAACTTGCATTGAATTACCGCCTTGTAATGGCGGAACTATTTGATGCTGAAATTGATATCCCAGCATTTGTGGTTGGGGATACGACCTGGAGAGGTAATGTCTCTGGTTGATAGGATATTGGCGGTTCTGAGGGACTTCCACTGGTTCAGTTGCCACTGAATTGGATTCCTCCCAGTTATTATAATAAAACTCGTGATCATCATTTTGGGTTTGGGAGCTATTATAGAAGCTATTGGTTGTTGGATTGGAATAATTGCTTGTGTGACTCCTGCTGGTGCTATTTTGGATAGGCTGGTTATATTGATTATAGAAATTGTTAGTATTATTGGCTCCAGGTAAATAATGTGATTCTTGGTTGATGTTTTGGGTATACGTATTTTCCGTAGTTAGTCCGTTTCCAGGATAAGAGTAATCCTGGGGATAATCAAAGCCAGCATTGTGATATCTTTTCATCAGCTGTATGTCCAGCTCTAGTTTGAAATCCGAGGTTATTGGTCTTGACAATAAATTCATCAATAATATGATATCCTTTGCTTCGGGATATGATTAAATAATAATTCAATGCAGAAGGTTCAACAGTTAAGTAGAAATTTGAAAGCTTCTACAACAAAAGAGAAAGGGCAAATAATTCTTTAAATAAACCTGAACCCTCTCTACTAAAGGAGCGTTTTTGTTCTTTTTCTTTATAGGTTCTTTTTATTTTTTAACTAATACTTTTTGACTTTTTTCTTGATATTAACCTGCCATGTACTTATTTAGCCGAGAGAATAAGTACATTAAGCTTTCTTCCGAAGTTACTAGATTCGATAACTCTTGGTGGTAGAGACCATCGATATAGATGTATAATGGTGGGGAATATTAATGTTTTTTCTAGTTTTTATCTGCTGATGAAAGGCATTTGAATTGACAATGATTAAATTCTCGAATGTTGAGAGAACCACAGAAATAAAATTTATTTGTAAAAAAAAAAACTAGATGAAATAGCTCTATTCCCTCCGCTAACAGGAAATCTCGTAGTGGTTGAGACAATTTCGTATTGATCACTGAAAGTAGTTATGATTCAAGCAAAACGATATAATATGTCAATTCTACATGACGGGTATTCTGGAACAAGATATTCCAAGGTTCCAGCATTTCGGATTATTTCTTATGAAATTTGTTCTATTCTTTGTTCGGGTTCGGTTCCAAATTAGGACGGGGGCTCGCAAAAACGAAAACGATCAAACTGTACTGTAGCTTAGAAATGTAAAATTAAGTAATCGGTACTCTTTATTAGTGAGTTATGATTTAACTTTTACTATTTCTCCCCGATTGAGCAACTCCAGCCTTTTATCCTATATACAATGCTCCGTCGGGCATAAGCCTTCAACCGTCTTGGAATCTCCTATTGTAGATTATAGCTAAAGTTAATATCATACGAGACCACCTGATTACGAACGTGATTTTTAGAGGTGTTATCTATTTGTTGGGATGATCGGCTGTTTTGATTATCTACAAACAATGCACAAGACTTTCTGTACAGTTTTCAGGAGTCTTGATTTTCATAGAACTGAACCTTAAATGTTAACAGCAAAACAAAGTTAAACAAACCGATAAAAACTGGCGGACCTCTTTTTGAGTGATACGGTGCCCGCAATGGAAAGTTAACTGTTTCAGGTACTTTAGGAAAGTTAGTTCATCATTTCGGACTGTGACAACCTCCAATAGAACAATTAAGGTTGATTGTAGGATTTGATAATACGTTTTGAAACAAAGTAAATTAGTCAACGTTGTGGAAGCATTTTACAAGGGCTCGAACATTTGTTAAGTTTTAAACGAGAACAAAAAACTTTTGATCAGCAACCGAGCTGCCAATCGGCGTGTTCTCCATTTGGTGATTATTATTCTAGAACACTGCACAATACGAGGGGTTAATAATAATCGGTAAAAATAACACCACCCGCCTCAATCGGGAACAAGCATGGGATAGCAAAAGATCTAAACCAAATCCAGATCAAGATCTGGATGCTCGGGCCGAACTAACAATTTTGATTACAGTTTTCACAAGAAGGACGGCTTACAGAAAACGACCAAAATTTTTGAGTTTACGGTGTCGTATGTTGACAAAAGAGAAAATTCTGTATACAGAGACCCTGATTTGGACGACATTACAAATCATATAATGAAGTTTTCTTTTGGGTATGATCCCTTGGAAATATTCGTAAGATGAATGTAGTTATTCTTCCTAATCAGGATTTAAACATTATCTGCGAAATCACAGCCTATTATACTAGAAGCCAACAACAAGAGTTGCGGTTGCCGGCCATTTTCGCTTAACGGCCGCATGCAGCGGCGAAAAAAAATAATCCCCGAAAGTAGAATTGCCAACGGGGCTATTGAAACGATCTCCGAGAAGTGGCATGATTGATAGTTGAGACATGAAACATATGATATTGTAGACGACAGATCAAGACAATAGTTTACGAGGTTAAAGAATGACCAAAAAATGTAATAGTTATCGCTTTCAGTTACCGAGAACATACAATTGCGGGAATGCCAAAAAACTAGGGCCAAATGTGACCTGTTAGGAGTGATTTGAAGAGGTGGTGCATGAAAAAAATAGTACAATAAGCGGCGATAATAACCCATTTAGTAGAAGTTTGTAGCGAGTTTCAGGCCAAATGGTCTACAAGATTTTGCAGTTATGTAGCGAAAAAACGGCGTTGCCAGATTGGGACGGCCGTCTAAGCAGGATCAAGTGAAATTGCTTGGTAGCAATGAACACCTGATTGGCAACTGGAACCGGTGGATCGAGTATCTGGATCTGGTTAAAGCAGATGGAGTGGTGGGGGCACTACCCAAGGTGCCTCAGGAACCCTTGGTGGTTTTGTGCGTTCCTAAATTTACGGCGGACTGAGAATTTGTCGATGCCATATTGCGAGTGAAAATTTTCAAATTTTTCATCTTCAATACACACTAAAAATGGGTGCCTACAAATACTTGGAAGAATTGCAAAGAAAGAAGCAGTCCGATGTCATGAGATTCTTGTACAGAGTCAGATGTTGGGAATACAGACAAAGAACTGTTATTCACAGAGCTTCCAAGCCATCTAGACCTGACAAGGCCAGAAGATTGGGCTACAAGGCTAAGCAAGGATTTGTCATCTTCAGAATCAGAGTCAGAAGAGGAGGCAGAAAGAGACCTGTGCCAAAGGGTGCCACTTACGGTAAGCCAACCAACGAGGGTGTGAACCAATTGAAATACCAAAGATCGTTGAGAACCATCGCTGAAGACAGAGTTGGTAGAAGAGCCGCTAACTTGAGAGTCCTCAACTCTTACTGGGTCAACCAGGACTCCACCTACAAGTACTTCGAGGTCATCTTGGTGGACCCATCCCACAAGGCCATCAGAAGAGACGCCAGATACAACTGGATCGCCAACCCAGTCCACAAGCACAGAGAATCCAGAGGCTTGACCGCTGCTGGAAAGAAGTCCAGAGGTATCAACAAGGGCCACAGATACCACAACACCTCTGCTGGTCGTTACCACACCTGGAAGAAGCACAACACTCTTTCCTTGTGGAGATACAGAAAGTAATCGAGTTTTTAGTTGGTGCAGCTTTTTACTCAAGGCAATAGGATTATTTATATAAAATTGAAATTGCGTGAACTTTGGACTAGCTGTAGATGTTGAGTTGGTGACTGTAGACGTTCGCTGTGACCCGGACCAGCGGTTTCCACCTGACAAAATTTCGAGTATTTCTGACTCCTTCGCAATTAATATCTTTTCAACTATGTCTACTTACTCAAAAACTGCAATTTTGTCGGTTTACGACAAGACCGGGTTGTTGGACTTGGCCAAGGGACTCGTCGCGGCCAACGTCAGAATCTTGGCCTCGGGCGGCACCGCCAAATTGGTTCGGGAAGCCGGTTTCCCCGTGGAAGACGTTTCCACCATCACTCACGCTCCGGAAATGTTGGGCGGAAGAGTCAAGACCTTGCACCCGGCTGTGCACGGAGGTATCTTGGCCAGAAACCTCGAGAGCGACGAGGCCGACTTGGCGGCTCAGGGCATCCAAAAGGTCGATTTTGTTGTGTGCAATTTATACCCTTTCAAAGAGACCGTTTCCAAGGTCGCCGTCACCATTGACGAGGCCGTCGAGGAGATCGACATTGGCGGTGTCACCTTGTTGAGAGCGGCCGCCAAGAACCACACCAGAGTCACCATCTTGTCCGATCCAAAGGACTACGCTCAGTTCTTGGAGGAATTGAAGGCCGGCGAAATTTCTAAAGACACCAGAAACAGACTCGCCCTCAAGGCTTTCGAGCACACCGCCGACTACGACGTGGCCATCTCCGACTTCTTCAGAAAGCAGTACTCGGAGAACGTCAGCCAATTGCCCTTGAGATACGGCGCCAACCCTCACCAGAAGCCGGCTCAAGCTTTTGTCTCTCAGGGTGAATTACCCTTCAAGGTGTTGGGCGGCTCGCCCGGCTACATCAACTTGTTGGACGCCTTGAACTCGTGGCCCTTGGTCAAGGAGTTGTCGGCTTCTTTGAACTTGCCAGCCGCCGCTTCTTTTAAGCACGTTTCGCCAGCCGGTGCCGCCGTAGGATTGCCTCTTTCCGACACCGAGAAGAAGATCTACTTCGTCGAGGACATCGAGAACTTGTCGCCCTTGGCCAACGCCTACGCTAGAGCCAGAGGTGCCGACAGAATGTCTTCTTTCGGCGACTGGATCGCATTGTCCAATATTGTGGACTTGCCCACCGCCCAGATCATCTCCAAGGAAGTGTCCGACGGTGTGATTGCCCCAGGATACAAGCCCGAGGCTTTGGAGATCTTGAAGAAGAAGAAGGGCGGAAAGTACTGTATTCTTCAAATCGACCCCAACTTCACTCCAGACACTTTGGAGTCGAGACAAGTTTACGGAATCACCTTGCAGCAAAAGAGAAACGACGCCATCATCAAGGGCTCGTCGTTCAAGGACATCATCTCCAAGAACAAGGACTTGACCGAGCAGGGCAAAATCGACTTGACGGTGGCTACTATCGCTTTGAAGTACACCCAATCTAACTCTGTTTGCTACGCCAAAAACGGTATGGTGATCGGCTTGGGTGCCGGCCAGCAGTCGCGTATCCACTGCACCCGTTTGGCTGGTGACAAGGCCGACAACTGGTGGCTCAGACAGCACCCCAGAGTTTTGGGCTTCAAATGGGCCAAAGGTGTCAAGAGACCGGAAAAGTCCAACGCCATTGACCTCTACGTTTCGGGCCAAATTCCTACCGACGAGCCCGAGAAGACCGAGTACGAGTCCAAGTTCGCTGAGTTGCCTGCTCCGCTCACCGCTGAGGAGAGAAAAGAATGGTTAGCTAAAAATAGCGACGTGGCCTTGTCTTCAGACGCTTTCTTCCCATTCCCAGACAACGTCTACAGAGCCGCCAGATCGGGAGTCAAATTCATCGCCGCCCCCTCCGGGTCCGTCATGGACAAGGCCGTGTTTGCCGCCGCCGACTCGCACGACGTGGTCTACGTTGAAAACCCTATTCGTTTATTCCACCATTAATCTATAAACTGTTCGCACTGAAAAATCGTAGTTTAAAATCGTCGACATGGCTTCTCAGTACACCTACGACGAGGAGGGCGAGGTGTGGCCGTATTTCCTCTTGGCCGTGCTCACCTTTGTGCTCATCCCGTTGTCCATCAAGTACGCCTACCGGGTCTTCTCCAATGACCACCCGCTCCAGCAGAATGGCCAAATTCCCGGCGCCGTCGTGGAAAACCACTCGACCTTGGCCGTCCCCAACGCCGACGCCATCAAGGCGTACCAGAGACGCAAGACGTCGTCGCGCATCGTCAACAAGACGCTCGTGGTGTTGCTCGTGGGGTGGGCAGCGGTGTTTTTCATCGCAGCCAAGTACGCCCAGGACGCCGACATGCTGACGGTGTTTGATCCGTACGAGATCTTGGGCATCGCTTCCTCGGCCACCGAGAAGCAGATCAAGTCGCACTACAGAAAGTTGTCGTTGAAGTTCCACCCGGACAAAATGCCCAGAGACTTGACGGAAAAGGCCAAACAGGAAATGGAGGCTCTCTTCATCAGAATCAACAAGGCCTACAATGCGTTGACCGACGAGGCCACCCGTGAGAACTTCTTGAAGTACGGCCACCCCGACGGCCAGCAGGACGTGTCGCACGGCATCGCCTTGCCAACGTTTTTGGTTGAGGGCAAGTACTCGTCCATCTTGATTGTGTTCTACTTCTTGTTGATCGGCGCCTTGCTCCCCTACATCGTTGGTTCCTGGTGGAGCAACGTCAAGTCGCACACCGCCAAGGGCTTGCATGTGGACACCGCCGGGTTGTTTGTCCGGAAATTGACCGACAGAAACCCGTCCAAGATCATCACGCCCTACGACTTGTTGGACTTGCTCTGCTTGTCGCAGGAGATCCGCTCGGGCTTCCCCCACCTCCAGCTCAACGAAGTCAAGCAGTTGATTTCCAAGCACTTGACCAGAGACTTCTCGCTCACCCCAGCACAGGAGGCCGACAAGTTGAAGATCGTGTCCAAGCTCCCCGCCTTGATCGACGGGTTTGTGGACATCGCTGCCGTGTTCAAGAACCACGATGTTGTTGTTGCGGCGCTCGACTTGAAGAAAAGCGTCATCCAGGCCGTTCCCCCCGTGGGCAAGCACCAGGAGTTGTTGCAGTTGCCCTACGTCGACTCCAAGGTCGTGGTGGCCCAGCCGGTCAAGAAGCTCGGCAAGTTGCTCACGTTGTCGAGAGAGGAAGCCGGCAAAGTTCTTGGAATCACCGACCTTGCTAAAGTCGACAAGGCCTTGGACGTCGCCAGACACATCTGCTCGTTGAGAGTGGTCGAGTCCGAGTTCCGCGTTCCCGGCGAAGAGGTGGTGCCTCCCAAGTCGAAGGCCCACTTGTCGGTCCGGTACTTGGTCAAATCGCCCAAACTCAAGTCCTGTCCTGAAATCAAGGAGGACAGACTCAAGATCGAGGAGACCATCGAGTACATGAAGGACCCCACCAAGGTCAACAACGAGGCGCCATTATTGCCCTTCACTTACTCGCCCTACTTCCCCGAGGATTTCCGTAATAGCTGGTCCGGAGTCATTGTGGCCCAGGCCACCAACAAGTTGGCCCCCGAGACCTCGGTGATCAAGGTGACCAACATCGACTTGAGCAACGTCGACTTGACCCAGGAAGAATGGATCAAGGGCGACAAAGTCAAGATCGGCACTCTCAACGTGCAGTTGCCTGAAGCCACGCCGGTGAACGAAGGCCTCGTGCATTACCGGCTCATATTGAAGAACGACGCATACTTTGGCTGCGACGTGGATATCCCATTGGTGTTGGAGACCAAGATTCCGCCGGTCACAAAGGCCGACACCGAAAAGCTCATGAAGGTGGTGAAGGACGGCGACGAGTCCGACACCGACGAGTCGGACATCTCCGACCCCGAAGAAGACTCGCTTGCCGGGGCTTTGGCTGCATTGAGAGGCGCTCCTGTCAAGAAGACCGAGGAGGCCAAGGTGGAGGAGATCGACGAGGACGAGGAAGACGTCGACGACAACGAGAGCGTCTTCTCCGATATCAACACCGACACCGAAGACGAAGACGGGGGTAAGTAGAGTGAGTAGTTCTACGTTCATAGAGCCTAATAGTTTATTGGTATACCACTACATTAGCTACACTTTCAACGAAAGTAGCAAGGCATCGGGGTTTTCAAGGCCCTGCGGCTTGTAGTAGTCCTTGACGGTGTCCTTGACGGTGAACCCCTGCTTCTGGTACCACGCGGCTGCCTCCTTGTTGTCTATATGTACATGCAATCCGATCTCGTGGATGAAGCGTTTTTTGGCGTCTTCAACGACGAAATCGATGAGTTTTCTGCCGATGCCGAGCCCTCTATATGCGGGCAACACCGCCAAGCTCTGCACGTACACGAGGTTCGGCACAAGCAGGCTGACAGACGCATTTGCGGCCTCGAAATTGGTCAAGTCGGCGTTGTTCCAGGCCTTAGCGCTCACGGCGCCCACCGGAAGTTCGCCGTAAAAGGCGAGCTGGGCCACATGCGACAGCTCGAGGTTGCTCTGGTACCACTCGTCCGGGTACGCCACCGGCAAGGCGGCGTTGATGACCCGGAAGGTCCCGAGGTTGTTGGCGGTGACGTCGTCGATCTCAATAGTGGCCATATTCGCACCCAACTTTTCACATTCAATCATGTGGACTACAATTATAATTGTGCTTGTAATCTTGTACTTTGTCAAGGACATCGTCAGCAACGTGGTGAGTCCGGTGGACAACGCCAAGACGCCGGAGACGGCGGTGGAGGGCACTTTCACGCCGCAAACGCTCGCCAAATACAACGGCACCGACGACCCCCGCATTTTCATGGGCGTCCGCGGCAAGGTCTACGACGTGTCGGCCGGGGCCTCGTTCTACGGGCCCGGCGGCCCCTACGAGAACTTTGCCGGGCGCGACGCCCTGCGGGGCCTCGCCAAAAACTCGTTCGAGCTCGCCCTCATCACGCCGCTCGACCAGCCCATCGACACGTTGGAGGACTTGGACCGCGAAGAGATCGAGTCGCTCGACAACTGGGAAATGCACTTTGAGGCCAAATACAAGCTCGTAGGTACGCTTCAAAATAGCTAATGGACAATCGGTGCGAATTTTGTAATGAGCTTTCGAGGAAGAGGCCGTGGCGGCTACCACAACTCGCGCGGCGGATTCTCGCAGAACAGCGTGGCGCAGCACGTGGCCCAGAGCTCGGTGCCGGTCGAGATTTTGGGGTGGAACGGCGCTCTGGTCGACGATTGCATCAAGTTTATCAGTCGCAAGTGCCGCATCGTCGTTTCCAATCCCACCGTCGACAATTCGGGGGTTTTGAAGGGCTACGTCAAGTCGGCCAAGGACGCCGACGACTTGGTCAACTGGTCCGGCGTCAAGTTCGCCGGCCAGAGCTTGAAAATCGCCAAATCCACCTCGACGTCTGGCAATACCACCATCGAAAGCATCACCCAGTTCTTGAAGAGCCGGTACCAGCCCGACATGAAGCTCCTCAACTTGGCGGCGGTGCAGCAGGACGGGTTCCTCGTGGAGCGCGGCTTTTTCGCCTCGATGTCGACGTCGTCCAAGTTCTTTCCGGCGTTGATGAAGGTGGCCCACGAACTCAAAATCGACGTCGACTCCATCGACTTGTCGGGCAACCAGCTCCAGGACCTCACCACCGTGTCGACGTTGGCCCAGACGTTCCCCACGTTGAAGAACTTGTCGCTTCTGAACAACAACTTCACTCGCATCAAGCCGTTCGAGATCTGGAGACATAAACTCAATTTCTTGCGGGAGCTCATCATCAGTGGCAACCCGTTGGCCAACAGCAACAACCCCGCGGAGATCAACTCCATCAAGCTTGAGCTCATGAAGTCGTTCCCGCGGTTGACGGTGCTCAACGGCGAGATAATAAGAAACGAACAGGCCCTCGTGCAAAACATGACTCTTCCGTTCGAACACCCGCAGCAGATGTTCTTCTCGGACGAGGAGGCCCACAGCTTGTCGACCAACTTTGTGGCCAACTTCTTCAAGCTCTGGGACGCCAATCGCCAGGAATTGATGGGACTTTACCAGAACGAGTCCCAGTTCTCGATGTCTGTAGACTCTTCTCACCCCTTCGGCATGGACTCCACCACCAACTTTGCATCGGGCCACACGGACTTCGGCTACTACCTTCCCAACTCTCGCAACTTGACGAAAATCTCTGCATCCAAGTCTCGTATGGCCAAGGTGGCAGTTGGCCAGGAACAGATTTTCAAGTTCTTCTCGCAATTGCCCAAGACCAAGCACGAGCTCGTGGAGAAGCCGTTGCTCTACGCCATGGAGTCTTACCGGTTGCCGCAGGTCAACGGGATTCTTGTCAACTTCCACGGGTCGTTCAGCGAGGTGGCTCCGCCAGACAACACCGAGGGCTTGACCAGCGGCCCGGGCGCCCGCAACCGGTTCCAGCACCAGCGCAACAAGAAGATCCCCTTGAGTCAGAAGAGCTTCGACCGGACGTTTGTGGTGATTCCCGCCAACGGGCTGATGATTCTTGCCAGCGACTCGCTCGTGATCAGAAACTTTACTGGGCCCGAGGCCTGGAGCGAGACCAAGGCCGCCGCCGCGCCCGTGACCCCTACCACCACCACCCCCGGGTCGACACCCACGCCGCAGCCGCAGCCCACGGCCGCCGATCTCCCGCCAGACGTCAAATCGATGCTCAATGCCGCTCAGCAAGAGGTCTTGGTGAGAGTATTGCTCGAGACCCGATTGACCATCCAATACGGACTCATGCTTTGTGAACAGAGCCACTGGGACTACCAGCAATGTACTATAAACTTCAAAAACTCCGTTGGTTCTTTGCCCAGGGACGCCTACACTTCATAATGTATATACTAAATACCTTCATCGCGATAACCTCGATACTCTCACCACTCTAGCCCACCTCTACCCCACCTCCGACCCATGGCCTACAACATCGCCATGGTCACGGACTTCTTCTACCCCCAGCCGGGCGGGGTGGAGTTCCATGTGTACCACTTGTCCCAGAAGCTCATCAATATGGGCCACTCTGTCGTGGTCATCACGCACGCCTACGGCAACAGATCCGGGGTGCGCATCCTCGCCAACGGGCTCAAGGTGTACTACGTGCCGTTCTGGGTCGTCTACCGCAACTCGTGCTTCCCCACGGTGTTCCTGGGGTTCCCAATTCTAAGAAACATCTTCATCAGAGAGCAAATCGACATTATCCACGGCCATGGAACGTTTTCGCTCCTCTGCCACGAGGCCATTCTCCACGGCCGCACCATGGGCTTCAAGACGGTGTTCACGGACCACTCGTTGTTCGGGTTTGCCGACATCAGCTCCGTCGTCGGCAACAAAATCGTCAAGTTCTCTCTCAGCGACGTTGGCCATGTCATCTGCGTGTCCCACACGTGCAAGGAGAACACCGTGCTCCGGGCGTCCATCAACCCCTTGAGCGTCTCGGTCATCCCCAACGCCGTGGTGTCGCAGGACTTCGCTCCGGCGCCCAACAGGCCCGCCAATGACTTCATCACCATAGTCGTCATTTCCAGATTATTCCCCAACAAGGGCGCCGACCTCTTGACCGCCATCATCCCGCGGATCTGCGCCGCGGTGCCGAAGGTGCGGTTTCTTGTTGCTGGCGACGGGCCCCGGTTTTTGGACTTGGAGCAGATGAGAGAGAAGTACTTTCTACAGGAAAGAGTCACGCTCGTAGGCGAGGTCCGCCACGAGGAGGTCCGCGACGTCATGGTCCATGGTGACATATACCTCCACGCCTCGTTGACGGAGGCATTCGGCACGGTGATCGTCGAAGCGGCCTCTTGCGGACTCTACGTAGTGACTACGAGAGTGGGCGGAATCCCCGAGGTGCTCCCCAACCACATGATGAGCTTTGCCGAGCCCGAGGAGGACTCGCTCGTGAACGCAACGTTGGACGCCATCCAGCGCATGGAGTCGGGCCAAATCGATACGTCCCAGTTTCACGAGAAAGTGGCCCAGATGTACAGCTGGGAAGACGTGGCCAGACGCACGGAAAACGTCTACAACTCGCTCGATCTCACCAAGCTCAACCAGCTGTTGTACAAGCGCATGAAGAAGTACTACTACTGTGGGTTTTTCGCCGGTAAACTCTTTGTATTATGTGTGGTGCTCGATATATTCGTGTATGCCCTTCTTGAGTTCTTTTATCCAAGACAACACATCGACATCGTGACGAAGTGGCCCAAGAAACCTCGACATTCAAAGCGCTAGTGCTTGGTTTCTCGTGGTCTCATACTTATGAAACTGTTCCCGGAGCGAGGCATCGGTGTATTTAAAATTGCCGGGCTTGCTCAAATCTATAAGCTCGGTGGCCTTGGCTATCAGCCGGAGCTGACGCCCCACTGAGTTTATCATATACGACTCATCTGGGATCGCTGTGACTAGCGGTTTCTCGAGGAATGAGAGGTCCTGCGTCCGATGGCTTTTGGTCACAAGAGACCTCAAATATGAGATTTCCTCCATTAATCCTACCGAAGACACGAACTGCTGCTCGGATTCAACGCTGTTGAACCGTCCCTTAATATACGACACGTCAAAGTACTTGCCGGAACTCAATGTAGCCTGTATTTCCTCCTCGAGCTTGGTATTTCTGCTTTCGACAGCTAAATATTCGGATTGGATTCTTGTGTGATCCATTTTGAGCTGCTCAAGTTCCTGTTGGAGCTGGGCGAGGTTCTGTCTATGATGGTCGGCCAACGTAGTGATGTTGTTGGTGAGAAGGCTGACGTTGGTTTCAAGCTCTTTTATTACCTGGTCTTTCTGCTGTAGCTGTTCACCGTCAGCCGACGACTTCAACACGACTTGTTTTGGCCTGATCTCGACGGCGAGCGAGTCAAGAATGTTCTTGAATTCTTGCTTAAGGTCTCTCACATGCAGAAGTAGTTCGTGGTTAGAGTCTTCAGTTGGTACGAAATCAGAGTTCAAGTACGTTTCCGCCAACACGTCTCTAAGCCTCTCAAGCTGCTCGTCCTCGGGCGATATGATGGTATCAACATCGTCTGAGCTGTGCTTCGCGAGCAATTCTTCACATCTGCTCTTCACACAGAGTAATGTCTCGATACATGAATCTATGAAGGTCTTCACATCACTTGACATCACCTTTGCCTTGATGTTAGTGAGCTCGAGCTTTGACAAGGAAGCGTGGCACACCAAGCGATGCAAGTAGAACTCGTTGCACGTCCTGTTGAACGCTGGAGTCTCGGACACAACGAATTTTTGAAGGTCAAGAACGAGCCGCTTGAAAACATTCAGGTCAAATGAATCAAGCGTGCTGTTTTCAAGATGATGCAAAAGCTGCGTCTCTACAGGTTTGAGCAAGGAGTCGTAGTCAACGTCAGAGTCGTTGAATTTTGCATAGCGACTGAAGGAGCGCAAACTGGAGATGGCCCAGTCGAGACAGAAGCCCAACCGGTCGATCTCGAATCCCCCTGTATCAGAGGCCAGGTCGTTGATGGCTCGAGCAATGTGCTGGAACTCGGCAACATACGCCTCAAGAGATACTACCGAGTTGCTGGATTCAAAGACCCCGAGTTTGGCTCGAGAGATGTCCAACATGAGTTTAGTGAAGAGATTCTCTCTACGAACTTGTTTGAGCTTCATTTCCGAGTCCTCAATGAGCCGGCTGATGCTCTGGGACTGTTCCAAGGAGCCGGAGCTGGACTTCTGCGCCGCAAGAGCCGCCAACTCGTGCTCCAATTTGGTCTTGGCAGTTTTCTCTCTGGCAAGGTCGTCCTCCAAGCCCTGGATCTTCAGCTTGAGGTCCTGCTCGAGCTGGATCTGGCCGGCCTCGAGCTCCTTGTCCAACTCCACCACCTCGGTCAACTCGTCGATGTTGCGCTTCAAGTCGGAGATCTGCGCCGCCAACGAGTGGTTGTCGGCGGTCAAGCGCTCGACGACCTGCTCCAGGTCCTGCACCGACTCGAGCTGTGTGCGGAGCGCCACCACCATCAGCTCGGCCTTCTCGAGCTTGGCGGAGACCGCCGCGTAGTCGGGCCCCACATGAGCTTCCAGTTTGGCGGCAAGCAGGGCGATCTCCGCGCGCAAGTCGACCTCCTGCTGGCGCGCGAGGTGCTGGACGTTGGCGAGCGCGAGCTCGAGGTGCTGGTTGCGGGCGAGGAGGTCCTCTGCCAGAGCGCTCTCGAGGTTCGAGCGCATTTCTGCCTCAATGTCCCGGTTGAGCTGGAGCTCCTCGTGGGCCAGGGCCAAGTCGGCAGCAATGGCGTCGTACTGCGCCTGCAAGCGGGCCAACTCGGCGGCCAAACGGGCGTTTTCGTCCCGCAAAAAGTCTCTGTCCAAAGCCGTCTGCTCCAACTGCAGACTGAGCGCCGCCACCTGGTCGCGCGTGCGCCGGACGTCGCCGAGCGCCTCCTGCAACTTCGTCTGGAGCTTGTCGACGACGTGCTGGGCGCGGGCATCGGGATCGACCATGGCTGGCGGCACGAACACCCCATATTTCAAGGCTGGGTCCGGGACATCGAAGTATTTGACGCCGTCGACCGACCCGTTGTTGCGGCCGACCGGCTCGTCGAGCTGCACGCCGACCCAGGTGCCCGGGGCGAAGCGGGTGGGCCCCACGAACCGCACGGTCCCCGCGCTGCCCTTGACGGACACTCGCAGGCCCTCAGCTAACATTCGCGAACATCAACACCAAATGTCTCTACCAGCGCCGGGCGCCAAGCGCACGTTGGGCAGCTTGAAGATGGAGTTGTTGAACGAGCAGAAGCAGGAGATCCGCGAGGCGTTCTCGTTGTTCGACATGAACAACGACGGGTGTCTCGACTACCACGAGCTCAAGGTGGCCTTCCGCGCCTTGGGCTTCGACTTGACCAAGCGCGAGGTGTTGGACGTGATCCACGAGTACGACACCGACGACCGCAACTTGATCACCTACGAGAATTTCTTCCAGGCCGGTACGTAGACGGACAATTGGGGCCATTACTAACGCCAGTGGGCGAGCGCATTGTCAACCGCGACCCGCTCGACGAGATCCGCCGGGCGTTCAAGCTCTTCGACGACGACGGCACGGGCAAGATCAGTCTCCGCAACTTGCGCCGGGTCGCCAAAGAGTTGGGCGAGAACCTCACCGACGACGAGTTGCGCGCCATGATCGACGAGTTCGACTTGGACGAGGACGGAGAGAGTATGTACGGGGGTGTCAGCACTACTAACCGCAGTCAACGAACAGGAGTTCATCAATATTTGTACCGAATAGTGTAATATAGATAGAGTAGGGTGTTGTAGGCTTTGGTGGCCACGTTGGGTGTCGAGCGCCGAGCGCCGAGTGGTCCGGTCTACGGCGTACGGTCTACGTACTACGTCTAGAAGTGTGGGTTTAGTGGGTTTAGCGGGTTTACTGGGTTTACTGATAGTTGGTTGAGTTAGCGAGGCCGCAAATTTTTCACCATGTCTTTCAACGGTGTCAGAAGAAGAGCGCAAAAGAACATCGAAAAGCTCCCCAAGGCCTTGAGAGCGTCGTTCCTCAAGCAGCAGAACAAGACCACGCTCCCCACCTTCGAGCTGACCATCCCGCCGGTCCCCAGAAGCGAGCGCAAGCACTCGGTCGAGCAGATCGGCTTCACCGCCGGCGATTTGGCCTACGTCACCACAGGCGAGCACAAGGGCACGGTGTCGACCATCTTCCAGTACTCGCCTGAGCTCGACGCTTTTTTGTTGGCGGACGTCACCGAAAAACGGCTTTTACCCAAGGACTTCTGGGTCGCCAACCAGCAATCGCACGTCATGGACTACCCCAAGTACATTCCGCGGGACCACGTCAAGCTCGCCGCCAAGGACCGCGACGACAACGGCAACGTGCACTACGTGGTGGCCGACGGTGTCGAGTTCAAAGAGAAATACTACGATGAAAGATACAAGAAGTGGTTGCCCAAAAGATACGTCAAGCACCACAGCAGTATCGAGATTCCGTGGCCCAACCCGCCCCAGGAGGCCAAGGACGGCGAGTTATCGACCACTGAAGAAACAGTCTTGGAAAAGACCTTTGAATTGCAGAGTTTGGCCATTCCGCCCATACCCAAAGAGGCCCTCGCCCAATTAAGAAACCCATACTCCAAGCACAAGAGCAAGGCGCTCAGCGAGGCCCAGGCCAGAAGACTCAACGGCCCAGACATGCCGTTGTCCAAGGAACAGCGGATCTACTTGGCCAAGAAGGCGGCCGAGCCCAAGAAAGACGTCAAAGACTTGACGGACGAGATGAAGGACGCCATTGGCCAGAGAATCGCTGACCACCTCAACAAGATCGACAACCCCAGCTTGTTGGCGCATCTTGACGCATTGTCCAAGACCACCAACCCCAACTTCCAAAAGACCATGAAAATAATAGAGGAAACTCAGGCCCTTAACCAATAATCTTGTATATACTACACAACTATCCAGCTAAAGCTTTTCGTAGTCTAACTTACCCTCGAGCTTCTTGACGTCGGCCACCTTCCGCACCGCCTTCATCAAGTCGTTCTGCAAAATATAATCTCTTTCGTCTCTGATAGCGAAGAATCCAGCTTCGGTGATGACGTTTCGGATGTCAGCACCGTTGAACCCGTCGCTCATGCGCACGGCGGCCTCGAAATCGAACTCGCCCTGCTTGGAGATCTTGGCGGTGTGGATCTTGAAGATTTCGAGTCTTCCAGCCTCGTTGGGCAAGGGAATCTCGATTTTCCGGTCCAATCTACCGGCTCTTAACAATGCAGGATCCAAGGTGTCGGGTCTGTTGGTGGCCATGATGACCTTGGTCTGGCCTAGCGTGTCGAAGCCGTCCATCTGGTTCAACAACTCCATCAAGGTTCTCTGGATCTCACGGTCAGCAGAAGTACCCTCCGAGAACCGCCGGCCGCCAATGGCGTCGATCTCGTCCATGAAGATGATGCAGGGCTCGTGCTCGCGGGCGTACGAGAACATCTCTCTGATCAAACGGGCCGACTCGCCGATGTACTTGTCGACAATGGCACTGGCTGGCGAGAAGATGAAGTTGGCGCCGATGGTGGCAGCCACCGCCTTGGCGAGCAAGGTCTTACCGGTGCCGGGCGGGCCGTACAACAACACACCCTTGGGCGGCTTGATGCCCACACGGGTGAACAACTCGGGGTTCTTGAGCGGCAACTCAATCACCTCTCGCAACTCTCTGATCTGCTCAGTCAAGCCACCAATGCCGTTGAACGAGATCTCACCCGGCTCGAACGACGTCATGTTGTAGACCAACGGGTCGACCTCGCGCGGGAGGAGCCGCATGATCGTCAAGGTGGTCATGTCCAAACTCACGCGGACGCCGTTCTTCAACTTGTCTTTATTGATGGTGTTGCGGCAACCCACGATGTAGCGCGGGCCCAGCAGCGCCTTGACGATGAAGCGCTCGTCGTCCAACTGCTTGAGCACCTCGCCAATGATCTGGCCCACCAGCTGCAACGCCTTGATGTCGTTTTCCGTCTTGTCGTAGTCCTTGTCGAGGTCCTTGATGGAGAGCCGGAGGTCCTTGAGCCGGGCGTCCCAGTTGCGGTGCTCCACCAACTTGTCCTTGAACTTGGCGAGCGCCCGCTCGCGCTCGGGGTCGGCGGGGGTGTCGGTGTTCAATGCTTCGAGTAATGGGTCCGACATAGTGGCGATAGTGCGAGTGAAAAATTCATGGAGTTCCACGCTTTTGTCATGTGTGGGCCCGGTCTGGGGCTCGCCCCGTTCTGCGGCTCCACGCCCAAGTGCCTCTTGCCCGTCGCCAACACCGCGCTCGTCGACCATGCGCTCGACTGGTGCCACAAGGCGTTTTTTCCGAGGGTGACGCTCGTGGCTCATCACGACATGGCCCACGCCCTCGAGGCCGCCCTCGCCTCGCGCCAGACCCAGGACTTGGCCGTCGACGTCCTCGCGGTCGACGCCGCCACCCCAGGCGGCGTGCGCGGCCACATGTACCGGCAGAAGGCCCTCAAGTCCGGCGTTGTTGTTCGTCCGGGCGCCTTCATCACCGACTTGCCGCCGCAGGTGCTCATCGAGGCGTACCGCAACAAGGCCGAGACCGACCTCGGCGTCGTGGTGCACTACCGCAACAAGCTCGAGATCGAGGACAAGAAAATGAAGGTGTTTCCCCGGTCCTACACCGTTTTTGACGCCGACAAGTGCCAGTTGCTCGACTCGTACACGGCGGCGGACCTCGAGTTCCACCGCGCGCTCCAGTTGCGCACGCACATGGCGTGGCGGCATCCGCGGGCCACGGTCTCCACCAAGCTCTTGAACTCGGGCATCTTCTTGGGGTCGGCCCGCATCTTCGATGTTTTCGACGCCAACGCCGACAAGTTCTGCGACGCCTACTTTGCATGCCGCCCCGTGGCCAAGATCGTGCGGGACCTCGCGCGCCGCAGCTGGCGCCACTCCAAGCCCTTGGACTCGGTGGGGTTCTTGGTGATTCCCGAGCAGGCCACCTTCTACCGGGTCAACAACACGCCCGTGTTGATGGAGGCCAACCGCTTGGCGATGCAGGCGCAGGCCGCGTCCACAGCCCAGGCGCCGCCGCGTGACAAGCTTGCGGCCAACGTCGGCATCGACTCGTTGATCGGCGACGGCTCGGTGTTGGGCGAGAAGACCAACGTCAAAAAGACGGTTGTTGGCACCAACTGTACCATAGGCAAGCGCGTCAAGCTCACGGGCAACCTTGTCATGAACTCGGTGACCATCGAGGACGACGTGCATCTCGAAAACTGTATCATAGGCTCGGGCGCTATCATCCGAGCCAAGGCGAGATTGACCAACTGTAACGTCGAGGACAGCCACGAGGTGGCGGCCGGGGCGCAGTTCAAGGGCGAGACGCTCGTCAACCTCTCGATCGAGGGGTTGGTGGAGGACGCTGTGGAGTCCTCGAGCGAATTTGATACTGACGACTCGGAGGAGTCGGAGGAGTTTGATGATGAGGAGTACGGCGACAACTCGGACGGCTTGTTCGACTATTAATAGACATACGAATATATATTATATTGAGTTAGGATTTTGCAGTAGGAGACTGCAGAGATGAACTGCCAGTTAACAGTGAGTAAGACACTGAGCTGGCCCATTGAGCTTTCACGGTGACGTAGCACTGACGTAGACCTTCTGAATGACGATCTGACTAGACTGAACGATTTATATTATATTGAATTTATTCTAAGTAGTAGATTTTGCAGGAAGTAGTTGGATATTGCCAAAAATATAAACCAGTCAAATGTAGATATAGTGTTGACTGGCCTTACTAGCGTCATAGCCACCGTCGTAGTCACCGTCGTACACACAAGTACTCGACAAACCGCCCTATAAAGGACCCAGTCACACTGACCAGAGATCTGAGAACTGCCCTGACTAGACCCAACTACACTCTCTCACTAGACCTATTCCCATCTATAAATGCTATATGCTATCTGACGCCGTGTCGACCTTGCGCTTCTTGCGGTCGTCCTTCTTGTGGTCGTCCAACTTCTTGCGCTTGTCGGAGTCGGAGTGCTCCGACTCCTCGGAGCTGGCGTCGTCGATCTTGGTTCTGCGCTTCGAGTCCCGCTCTTTCCGCGCCTTGAGCCACGTCGCCCGCTGCTTCTGCGTGTGGAGCACCGACAACGGGGCAAATCCCGGGCGGAAACTGTGGGGCGCCGCCAACTCGTCGTCGACGTCGAATTCGTAGTGGTGCGGGAACTCGAACGGCTCGGACGTCTGGATCTCGGCGATCTCCTTCTCCTTGTCGGGGGCGCTCTTGTGCTTGTTGGTGATTTCGGCCCTTTTGGTCAAGGCCCAGTTTTCCATGTCTCCGCCGGCAGCAATGACCTCGAGAAGGTCGTCCAAACACTCCAAGTAGCCGCGGTGGTGCATCAAGGCGGAGGCCTGGTTGGTGCAGCGGTACAAGGCGGCGACGGAGCGGGCGGCGCTGGCAAACTCGGATTTCTGGTGGCTCGAGGGCCGGGCAGCAGTGCTGGCGTAGAGCGAGGCCACCGACTTGGCGGCATTTTTGAACTCGGCGGCGAGTTCCTGGCGGACCTCCTGGACCGCCAGCTCGGACACGGGCCGGGTGACGGGGAGCTCGGACGACAAGTTGGATAAGTCCATGTCGTGTGATGGGGATGAGAATGAGAGTGAGAATGAGAATGAGAAGAGAAAAGTGAGCGATAAGGGAGTACGAGCTAGACTACAGAGAAGAGTGGAGGAGAAGAGTGGAGGAGAAGAGACAGATGAGGATGTAGGAAGCAAGAAATAAGAGAAGCAAGAAATAAGAGAAGCAAGAAATAAGAGAGGCAAGAAACAGCAGAAGTAAAGAAATAGCAGATATTGCAAGAGCAATAGAATATAAATGGAAGAATAAAGAACGCAAGAAGAAACGCAAATGAAGAAGTAAACGAAGAGCGAGTAACCACATGACTACGTGAAGAGTAAGAAGAGAAGAAAGAACAGAAGAAGGAAGATAGAGAATACGAGTTTCTCATTCTCACAGCGCACCTTTTTCATGGTCAGATCAACTCTCATCTACAGATACGACGGTATGTAAGCCCCGCCTCCCCCACTAACCCCAGCCTTGCCGTTGTGCGGGTCCGTCGACGACGAGAACGACCCGGCGTTGACAGAGCAAAAGAAAAAATGCAAAATCATCATCTCTAGAATCACCCCAAAGTCTGAACCCCAGGCCACCATCGAGCTGGGCGCCTACAGCATCCACTACATCATCGCCGACTCCATCATATACTTGTGCATCTGCGACAAGTCGTATCCGCGCAAGCTCGCCTTCTCCTACTTGGCGGATGTGTCTCACGAGTTCCACAACTCTCACGGCCAGGCTGCCCTCAGCGCCAGCGCCAGGCCCTACGGATTTTCGCTGTTCGACATTTTTTTGAGCAAGACCAAGAAGGTGTACCAGGACCAGCGGGCACAGTCCAACCTCGACAAGCTCAACGACGACCTTGCCGACGTAAAGCGGGTGATGACCAAAAACATCGAGGACCTTTTATACCGGGGCGACTCTTTAGACAAGATGAGCGATTTGTCGTCCAGCTTGCGCAACGACTCCATCAAGTACCGCAAGAAGGCGCGCCAGATCAACTTTGACGCCATGCTCCGCCAGTACGCCCCAATTGTCGGCGTGGGGCTTTTTTTCGTGTTCTTAATTTGGTATATGTTCCTCAGAAGATAACTAATATACACTAGTCTTTATGGCCGATAAACTCACGCCGCCGTCGCTCGCCACCAAGCCCAGCACCACCCACCTTAGTAGTGCCGCCATCGCGGGCACCGCCTACGACGGCCCAGACCTCGACGTGTCGTCGTCCCGCTCCAACGAAGACGATCTCCAGAACTTGCTCTCCGGCCTCATACGACAGCCGCGCGCCGCCGCCGCCGGGCCCGCCAATGCCTCGTTCCTCGATCTCGGCATCTTCCCGTCCTATGCCAGTGAGACTGAGGCGGAGGCCGAGGCTGACGCTGACGCTGAGACGAAATACCTCCAGAACCACATTCACGCTGAAAAATCGGCCTCCAAGCCCCAATTCGACCGCAAACTCAAGCACTTCCTCATCTTCTCGGCCGCAGGTAAGCCCATCTACTCGCTCAACGGCCAGGAGTCCTTGGTCATCGGGTACACCGGGTTCATCACCTCCATCATCGCTACTTTCCAGGGCACCATCGACCAGGACGTCCACTCCGTCACCCACAACGACGTCAAGATCGTGTTCCTCTTCAGAGACCCGTTGGTGTTGGTCAGCATCACCAAAATCAAGTTTGAGATGGTGGACTTGGCGCAGTCGGAGGCCGGAGACTGCTTGCTCTCGCGCCAGCTCCACACAATTCTCCACTACCTCTACGCCATTCTCTCCAAGTCTGTGATCGTCAAGTACTTCGCCAACAGGCTGAATTTCGACTTGAGAAACGTCCTCACGCCGCTCGACTACGCCAACTTGGACAAGTTGTGCTTGAGCTTGACGTACGGCATCGACCCGGGCTCCGAGGGCGCCTGGCCGCTCGAGCTCTTCTTGGGGCAGTTGGTCCAGGGCGTTCCCTCGTGTCTTATCACCAATACCATCCGAACCAAACTCAACTCTATTATCTTGGGCATCAAGAACTCCAAGGAACGGTTCCAGGACGCCACCAAGCTGATGTTTCGCCTCACAGAGGACAAGCCCAAGTACCTCAGCGAGGACTTGCTCTTCGGGTTTGTCACCCTCGAGAATAACCGGATTATCGGCTCCATCAAGCCCAAGAACCACTCTCTTTCTAATAACGACATCAAGCTCCTCTTGTTCATTCTACAGAACAACAGCAACAACACCGACGACTTCTGGCTACCCATTTGCATGCCCGACTTCAACTCCAACGGGTTCCTCTACATATATTTCAAGAAGTTCGACCTCGCCAAGTATCTTATCGTGGACGGTAACTACAGCGGCGAGGAGATAATCAACATCATCTTGATCAGCAGCAACAAGAACAGCTTCTACTCTATGCAGCAACTCGGCAGCAAGCTTGTGTTCAATATCATCGAGAACGAGTCTTTCAGAAACAAGCTTGACGCCCAGATAAAGCTCAGCAAATCCCTCTCCATCAGCCAGATCAACCCGTCGATCTCCATAATAGACCACTTCATCTACAAGGACAAGGCCACCAACCAGTTTGTCATGAACGACGTGGGCGAGTTCACGGCAAAGGACGATATAAATCGGACTTTTCAACTTAACTATTACTACACATGTTTGCATAATTCCAAATCCACCACCATCGGATCGTTGACGGCACTCAACGAGGAGCGGAAGCTCACGTACATCAAATGGCTGCAGAAAGACTCGGCGACGGGCTTCATGCTTGCAGACGCCAATTCGGAGTTTTACTGTTTGAGCACCAAAAAGAACTTCCAGCTCAAGGACATCATTGAGGACGCCGTCAAAATCGTGAAGTGGTGTGAGAAGAACCATAAGCGACTATTTACTGGGGGCCTAAGCTACTCACTTTAGAATGGCCTTTTCGGTTTTTTCGTACTCGGCCGTGAGCTTATCAGAGTACTTTTTATGGAGTTTTTCAAACCCGTCGAGCTGGCTCTTTTCGGTATCGGTGAGCTTCTTGGCCTTGATCTGCTTCGTGAACGGCTTCTTGAAGTCGGTTCTCACGGAGTTCAACGAGCCCTTGTTGTTGACCTTGGCCTTCTCGAAAATCGCTTTTAAGACCTTGACGTCCTCTTTTTTGGTCTCAGCAGTGATCGGGGGAAGCGGCACCTTCAATGTCAGCTTGTTAGAAGGGTCGGCGATCGGGTTGAGGTTGAGGTTGGCCTCGACGATGGCGTTGAGGACCTTCTGCGAGTTGGAAGGGTCGAACACCGTGATGATCATATTTCTGCCCTTGATGGAGGTCTGCGCCAAGTTGACAAACTGGGTGGGGGTTCCATCGACCTCCACGTGGATGTGGTCGAAGATTGAGGGACTGGTCTTGCCCATTCTGATCTCGTTGGCCTTTTTGGTGAACTTTTCAATGATCGCTTGGAGGCTCAGTTCAGCTTGTTGAAGGTCAGCAGCGTCGGCCGGGCCGTCGTTTTTGGGAACGTCTTTCTGTTTCTTGAGCGCCACGGGCGTGTAATGGAACGCTCTGGTTGCCACGGGTCTAACGGCCAAGGACCTACAGACCGATCTGAACATGATGAAAAATTTCATTCGCACACTAGTAATGATAATCTATACAGTTTCCCCAAGGACTCGGAGCACGTCTTTGCACCCCTTGCTGATGTCTCCGCCTTGCTTCATCAAATTTCGTAATTGTAGCACCATTTTGTCGTGATATAAGCCAAGGGCCTTTCTTCTGGCGGCCACATCGCCGGTTCCGTCGTTCAGAATGGCGCCAAAAAGGTCCAACTGGGCGTACGGCTGCGACGACGACGGTATGGCGTATATGTGCGTCAAGGGGTGGTAGTCTGCCCGCAGGGCGGCGGCCAGCTCCTCCAGCAAGGCCTTTTCGAGGAACAGCTTGAGCACATTCAAGTGCACCACGAGGGCTTTCTTGTTGGAGAGCGGCAAATTACTGGCCTTGTTGTCGTCCACGGACCAGCCCATGAGGCTGAAGTACGACTTCAACGTCTTGGTGAAATAGAGCTCGAGCAAAGTGGCCGATGCCTGGTCGATGAGCACCTTGAGAAACTTGGTGGAAAAGTGCTTGACGTCCGGGTTGATGTTGGTCATGGCCGAGTGCACGAACAAGATGATCTTGGCGGAGTTGAGCTCCAAGAGACCGGGCTGCACGGAGCCGATTTTCGTGAGCAAAGACTGAAGGGCTACCTTGACCGAGTTGGAGTCGTCCAACAAAAGCGGCACCACGGCGTCGACGATCTTGGTGTACATGGTGGACGAGCGGGGGAGGTTCTTCTCGATGTGCACCAACACCTCCTTGCGGGTGTTGGCGGCGTGGTGCTTGGTGAGCAGAAGATAGTGGGCCAAGTCTTTATCTTGGGCGAGCACCTGGTTGGGGAGGTGGATGGACTTGGCCTTGAACGAGGTGTCGGTGTAGTTGTCGGCCTTCGGGGCGGTCTTGCCCACCTTCAACTTGCGCTTGACAAAGTCCTTCTTCTTATCTTTCTTCTTCTTGGAGGCCATAATGCGATGTGCGATGAGATCAACAAACATGAATATTCACCAGGAGCTTCTGGCGCTCCTGCTCAGCGACATGCAGGCGCGCGATGACACGGCCGACTCCATGGACGTGGACTCGACGCTCGAGTTTCCCCAGTCGGACGACTCGGATATCCACAAATTGACCCCAGTAAAACAGGACCAGTTCTTCCAGAGCACACCGGAGCCGGAGCAGCAGCCGGACGTCGAGGTGCAGCCCGAGAACTCGACGTTCGTGTCGGCGTTGCTGCTGCGCATTCTCCTGCCGACGACCATCGGCGCCACCTTTGCATTGGGCGATCGCATCGTGCTGGAGCGGGCGCTCGTGTCGGTCAACTCCACGCCCACGCCCGCTGCCCGGGACTTCGACCACGAGTACGACATGCTGAGCTTGAGCCGGTTTCAGGTGCGCCACATCAACTCGTTTTCCAGCACCAGCGACGCCAGCGTGTTTCTTGAAAAAACCCCAGAGTTCGTCTACAACCCAGCCACCAAGGACTTCGACGAGGACGACTACAACTCGCTCAACCAGAGCTTCAGCTACCGGCGGTTCGACATGAGCGACGCGGCCGTGCGCTCGCGCGACACCGTGGTGCACCACCACCATTACTACTATACCCCCACCAAGGACGACACCGCCAACAGCATATACATGAGTCCCGTGAGCCAGCTCCACACGCGGTTCATCAACGAGGACGAGGTGGTGCTCCCGCCGCCGTGGAAGCTCAAGCAGCGGCCGCACGAGCGCATTCCGTACATTCTCTCGTCGTACCTCCAGCTCATCATAAACTTTAGTGTGGTGATCTACGGGCTTTATTTGGGGTACCGGATAATCACAAGCATCCGCAGTGACATAAACAACAAATTGGCGCAATACTCGTCCAATGTCGTCATCGAGATCGAAGCCTGCAGACGACTGTACTATGAAAATAACTGTGCACCCGACCTTATAGTGCCGGCCATGGCCAAACCATGTGAATATTACGAAAAATGCATGAACCAAAACCCCTTTGAGATGGGGAAGCGGGCGAGCATAAGCGCTGAAACGGTGGGGGTCATTCTAAATTCTCTTATAGAGCCCCTAAGTTTCAAATTCTTTGTAGCCTTGCTCAGCTTCATGGCAATTATCTTCGGGTGCAACTTCAGTTTTGGGTACATTCGGGCCAAACTATTTTACGGTTGGACCGATGGGCCTGAACACACTTCCTTAACTACTAAAAACGATCGGCATCGGCCTTGACATTAAAATTTGGGTTTTAACTATAACTCCGGTTTCACCACTTGAGTTTAGCTGGTGAACGCAATTCTCGGAACCCTTGCCAGCACATGGCGCTTGTACAGTATATACGTCGGCCAATACATCGTACCACATCGTCCCGCCAGGGCGCCCGCTACACTTGGTTAGACCTGCCCAACATTTGTAGTAGCCTCACATCTAACTCCGGCTAAACTTGTCAAATTCCGGCAATAATGCCAAATTTTTCATGCCTCGGTTAAACGATGCTTCTTTGACCTTTCAAATAAATAGCGTTAGATATCCTTATATAACTTTTCACTTCAGCTCTAGATTAGGATACCTTCACTGAGTTGTGGCCAATTATTGTAGCATTTCAAAATGGGTATATTTGGTACATCCAAAGATGAAGAGTCTCAGTTGAGACAAGTCCACCAGACTTCCATCCCCAGACCCTCCTCTGACACGAATAGACTTTCGGTTAGTGCCTCATCCAACTACGAGACCGCCGACGAGGGCTCCAGAATTTCCGTCGACCAGCAACTGGCCAACGAACAAAATCCTGCTCCGGAAATATACTCCATTTCCGATGACAACAACACCATCCACGACTTGACTCCGACCGCCACCCGCCACACTATCAAGTCGCATAAATCCGTGACTCAGGAGGAAATTGACATCGAAAACCGGTTGGCTAGTGAAAGTCTCTCGAGACAGACTTCGGCCGTCAATGCCCAATATTTCGAGGACCCTCACGAGCTCGAAGAGACCCCGGAGGAAAAGGAAGAGCTTGGCGTCCACCCTAACGAATTGACCTGGGACGGCCCAGACGACAAGGACAACCCCAAGAACTGGCCCAACTGGAAAAAATGGTACGTCACCTTCACCTCGGCCATTGTGTGTTTGTGTGTGTCGTTGGGATCGTCGTTGTACATGTCGGGCGTGTTTGACTTGTCCAAGAAGACCGGATCGTCGCTTTTACTTTGCAGTTCCGGCTTGACGTTTTATTTGCTTGGATTGGCCTTTGGGCCCGCCATTGCCGCCCCTATTTCCGAGACTTTCGGAAGAAAGATCGTCTACTGCTCCAGTTTCCCCGTGTCGATGTTGTTCGTCATGGGTATCGGGTTGTCCAACCACATCTACCAGATTTTGATCTTGAGATTTTTCTGTGGCTTTTTGGCTTCCCCAGCTTTGGCCATTGCCGGTGGAACCATCAACGACGTGTGGAGCGTCGAAGAGGCCGGCGTGGCCATGGCCTTGTTCTGCTTGGCCCCATTCTTGGGTCCCGTTTTGGGCCCCATCGTCGGTGGTTTCGCAGCCGAGCATAAAGGCTGGAAGTGGACTATGTGGGTGTCGTTAATGTTCTGCGGTGCCATCTTGCCCTTCGTGTTGTTGATGCCCGAGACCTACAAGCCGGTTCTCTTGGTCAAGAAGGCCAAGAGAAAGGGCGTCAAATTACACCTTCCCTCCACCAAAGACGTTGTTAGAGTCACGGTTTTCATTACGCTTTTAAGACCTTTGGAGATGTTGATCGTGGAGCCCATTGTGTTGTTGTGGTCCTTCTACATTGCTTTCGTTTTCGCGGTGCTTTTCGGCTTCTTTGAGGCCTTCCCAATCATTTTCCGGGGTACCTACCATATGCAGTTAGACATCGCCGGATTAACGTTTATCGGCGTGGGTATCGGCTTGTTCTTGGGAGTGTTCTCTTACATCATTTATGACAGATTTCTGGTGTTCAAGAAAAATCCCGACGGAACTCGGGGACCTAGAGACGAAAAGGGTAATCTTATCATTGCAAAGCCCGAAGAAGGATTGGTAATCGGTCAAGTCGGTGCTATCGCATTGCCAATTGGTTTGTTCTGGTTAGCCTGGACGTCCAGAAAGTCTGTTCATTGGGCCGCACCTGCCGCTGCTGGAATTCCGTTTGGATTCGGCTTGATTCTTGTCTTCTTCGCTAACATGAGATACTTCACCATGACCTTCCCTCCTATGTCTCTTGCTTCTGCTTTGGGAGCTAATAACCTTTTGAGATACTTGTTGGCTTCGGTTTTCCCATTATTCACCACTCAAATGTACCAAAAATTACACATTGGTTGGGCTACCTCCATCTTTGGATTTATCTCGGTGGTGATGATCCCAATCCCATTCTTGTTCCAGAAGTACGGTGCCCTGTTGAGAACCAGATCCAAATTCGGTTATTATGCATTAATGAAGGCCCAGCAAGAGAAAGCAGCCGCTGCTGAAAAAGCACAGCAAGAAGCAGACGAAGAAAAAGAAACTAAGAATCTCGATACTAATATTGACCACTCCGAAACCTTGTCGAATTCATCAGGAAACCAAGCCGTTTCCGAAGACAGTTTCAAAGGCAAGCCCAGTCCTGAATACGTCGCCAACAAAGTGTAGTTTATAGAATAATAATAATCCGATAATTTCAAGTTGACGATGCCGTAGAAAATACGAAAGAATTCTTCGCTGATACTACAAGGTTGCAGCCGCATTTCTACCACTTTCATGTCCACCCACCATACCTCTCGTCGGCGGATACTTTTTTGTGCCAGCTTGATGATGAATTCAGAATGCTGGGCGAATTCGTCGCTGACAGATGAGTTAACGAAGGCGTTTATAGAATTGAAGTCCAAACGTAATTGCCATACCACAGTAAACAGCTGCTTGCGCTTATGTGCGAGAAGCAGGTAGTTAAACCCCGATCATCCAGGCGGCGGCTCTGAACTGTCAATTACGTTTTCTTCCCAACAAAGTTCCCATTTCGAATATCCAAATTTTTGTTAGTCACTTGATCCATTCGCCGACGACAAAAGATCAACCAGAGGCCACACCTCGTTGCTACAAGTTTCAAACCTGAAATTCAATGCAGGAACCTCTAGACTTGAACAAAGTGGTATTGCAAGCCCTTGAGGCAGTTGTTTTCGTTTTAAGACGAAACAAAAGGCCGCCAATGAAATAGCGACGCACATCATATGCACCTCAATTGGCGGACAACTTCAAGGATCTAGGAGCTCCTGCTCAGAAAACCCTTCAAGTGGCTGAGCCCTAACATCTCCAGAATTTTGGCTTCAACAGACAAGTTATGCCCATTTAACGTCGGCACTGGTGTTAGATTATATCATATCAACGGTTCTGTTACGAGCATTGCATTTTCTGAGCCAGTTGGGCATAATTTCATCTCGTAGTTGGTAAAAATCATAACCCTAGCATTATAACTGGTGACGACAGATTTTTGGCCATATCCGGTAATCTGGTATGGACCGTGTAGTACCAAGTACAATCGGCCCTAATCTGAAGTGATAAATCCTTGAATTTATCACTTGCGTTCATACATCTTTCACTTAATTCACTTTGCTGATGAGTGCATTTTCAATAATATAATAGGTTGATAACCTGTATGGTTAAAATTGCCGTTTGGGCATAATATTCCGTGAAAACACACCTGCATCGGCTCTTTCACCACGGAGAGCGGTCATTTCCGACATCCGTTGAAAATCATAGATAGTAGAATATCCTCCAAAGCCAAATTTCAAAATTCCCACTGGAAATCAATCGTAGTTTTTCAACTGTAGCTCCAAAATCAACAGCGCCTGTAATATACGAAATTATGCACACGAGGGAGCGCAAAACAGCTGCTTAAGCTGCCCCTTACATCCATTATGATGCATCAAAACCACATGAAATCTCATAGTGAAAAATTGAGTTGAAACAGGATCTTGTCATTTTTAATATTTATTTAGGGACACCAGATAACAGCTATCAGCAATTACTCCGCAAATAATATGAAGAAAGAACCGAAGATAATAAATCAGAGAAATCAATACTCCAAGTATTCATCAAAATCAACCACTTAATAGTAAGCGAGAGTATTGACCATGTACCAGCAATACCATTGAAAACACATCTTTGTTTTCAGCGGAAATGGGGTAGACTACGTAGTTGCAAGTCTTGTCGACATTAACGATTCGACCGATGTGGACAACACTTAATGCTGAGGTGGTCAAAGAAACTTTACACGCTGTACATTTCTGAGCGTTGGCAAGATGGTACGATAGCCAATAAATTAAATTATCGAGTTTACCAAGACAATACATAGTTGAATAATGCATAGCATCCTCAACAGTTACGTGAAAAAACGGTTAGACAACACCATAAATACACCAAAATAACTTTTGACCATGTTGCGTTTTATTGTTATGGGTGGGTTACACGAAAACAGTAGACGCTGGTGATATTTGCAAAAATATCTGGATGTTATGTACGGCATTGATGCACAAAGTTCTAAAGATCAAAAATGACGTTTCTGGCTACTCAAGGTTTTTACGAATTTACTTTGGTTCTACTTTGTAAAATAAGGTCCCTTACTAACCTCAGATTAGGTTTTAAAATTTACGTTTTCAAAGTACAGATTTTATTATTTTTTAGTTAGACAATCATCATATATATAGAATATATTTTCTATTCATGTAAGTTGATAAGATTATTGTATGAGACCCGGTCACAATATTTCAACTTCCGAAGGGTCGGAATCTGATTGTTCTGCTGGTGGATTTTTTAGGCATGTAATTTACCTAAGATATCATCGAACACAGTGTCGAACAATTGGCCATGGTATTGTTGTTGACTCCTTTTCATCTATTTATTTTTAATTGGACCAAAATAAATAGTTGAATAGTTACTTGTTATGGACACTGTAAACCCACATCCGCAAATCTTTCCCAGCTGGTGAAGGGTGTTCAAATAGCGTCGACTTTCTAGATCTGCTTCTATTTCTAACTAAATGTTAAAGATACTATAAACGCCGCAGTAATTAACTGCATCTTTAATGTAGCATTGAATCCTTAAGTAATCAAGAAACGGTTACGATTTCTCGTGTTTCTCTTTATGAAGTTTTCTTATATTTTTAGCCCAAATTTTGACTTCTTTATTGAAGGCTCCGGCTTCAACCCCTTTCAAAAAGTTGGACCCAAGTAAATCAAACGGCGATTTTCGACTCACATCGTCTTTGACAAGACAGCTATCGATGAAGTCACACAAGTCTTTATCGTATTTCTCATTTGTAGTTGGATTTATCTTGTTGGCTAGCGAAGGTGGAGTCTCGTTAACAATTCGTTGAAGTAGATCGAGAATCCCTTCCGGCCCATTTTTATCGGCGTTAGCGTCCGAGTCGTCATCGTTATCGCTCCAGAGCGATTTTCCGGTAGCCAATTCAATTAGCATAAGTCCGGTGGACCAAACGTCACTTTTAATGCCGTAATTGAGACCTTGAATTCTTTCCGGCGACATGTATGTGGAAGTGCCCACGAAAGTGTCGGCCATGGCGAGAGAGTTGGTGAGTTCGCGCGAGACACCAAAGTCGCAGAGCTTGAAGTCGCCCTTGTGAGTCATCAAGACGTTTGAGGGCTTGATATCTCTATGAATAATTTTATGCACCGAGTAGAGATAAACCAACCCCGATAAGATGGAAAATGTGAGTTTCTTTAATACAAACAACGGGAACTGGCGGGGGTTGCAGAGTCCGAGGATTTTATCGAGCGACCCACAATTGCCATATTCCATGCAAATGACAATGGTATTATTGTTGTTAAGAAAGGCCCCGTAGAACTCAATAATGTAGGGCGACTGGCACTCGTGGAGGATCTTGAGTTCGCGGATGATCTGGTTCTGGATGACCACCTTCAGTTCGATGGGGATGGTTTTTTTGGCCATGATTTTCTGGGTCGGTATATGCAATATCTTGGAGACGGTTCCCGAGTTGCCGGACCCCAAATTCTTCAATGTGACGAGGTCCTTGCTGTTGAATCGTATGGTGGAGGTGGTGGCGAACACGGGCGACGACGAATCGTCGGTTTCCTTGGGGGATCCTACAGATGAAGAGGTGGACTTGGTGGGCGAAATCGACGAGATGACCGTCTGCCGTTTCCGGATGACTTTGGCGGCTTGCGCCTTATGCGAGGGCTGCTCGAGCCCGGAGATCTGGGTCATGATGTTGTCGGTGGGCGCCTTGGAGTCGGCGTCGAACGGCTTGACGTTGAAATTGGAGTCGTTGAGATTGAGCAACGGCGCTGGACGCACGGTGTTGCGCTTCTCGCGCAACGACATGGAGTCCAATTTCAACAGCACCTCGTCGTCGGGCGGCGGGGCAGGGTTGAGCGACAAGTTCTTGAAGTTTTTCCGCTTCAAAGACTTGACCGATAAAATGGACTCCTCCGATTTGCCCACGGACCGTAGCGACGATTCGTGCGGCGACAACGAGGACTCCTGGGGCGGGACAGGCGGAAGGTCCTTCTGCTTGTGCGACCCAAGCGAACTCAGCGAAGCGTTGTTCAAGTTCATCATATCGCGTTGAAATCTTGGTGCGATAATTGAGCAAGCTAACTGGCGTAGGCGGGCGGAATTGTAGCAAACACTAGATTTCTATGTAGTTCTACACTAATTTACATGTTGTGATTGTAGTTCACTTGCGGGAGCGTCTGCATCCCGTTGACCATCATCTGACCCTGGTGATTCACCTGACCCTGATTGACCACTGGGAGCTGCTGCCCCATCATTTGTTGGTTCATGGGAACCTGGCCCTGGTTGAGGTGCAACGGCGGCTGCATCTGCTGCATCTGAGGCTGCATCTGGTGCTGGTCCGTCACCATGTGGAGTGGAAGCTGCATCTTTTGGTTCATCATTCTCATCTGGTTATTGAGATCGTATTGGTTGTACATCACCGAAGACTGAGGAATGGGGATCTGGGGCTGTAATGCGTGGTTGATCTGCGCCTGTAAGTTCTGGTTGGGCGCCTGGTGCTGGTGTTGGAGCTGGTTGGGTGGAGGATGGTGGGGGTGAGGTTGTTGACCCTGGTATTGGAAATTGTGCCCCATATAAGCCCCATTCAACATGTTGGATTCATTCATTAATTGTTCATTATCAAAGAAAGTCTGTCCTTGTTGGGGTAAATTTGGCGCTGACATTGACATATGCATGGGGGGAGTGATCACATTTGGATTGGATAATTTTCTCTTCTTGTTCCGACAGTTTTTACAGACTTTATGTTTGCCCACGTCGTCGCTTTCTAAAGGCTTTGCACACCGGTTGCAGTTCCCGAGTTTCTCCAAATTATTCCGTCGAATTTTGTCGTTTTCCCGGCACCTTTTGCACACTTTGAAATTTTTAGCTTTCTTGACACCTTGTTCATCACCGTCTTTATTTTCGCTCAAAATGGACGTATCAAGAGGCCCCGAACAATGGACACATCGGCCCTGCTTGGCCCTATTGGCCTTCCGAAACCGCAAATTCAGTCGGCACTGCTGGCAGAGCACAAATTTTTGAAGCTCCACTGGGATATCGGACCCACACCGACGACAGACGCCAATTTTTTCTTTGGTCTTTTTCTGCCATCTACGACTTCTTTGTCTCTGTAACTCTCGACAGTGTTGGCACAACTTGAAGATCTTGGGTTCCGTTAATGGCTTATCAGAAGATTCAGACGCACGAGGAATAATCACTTGCTGATTAAATTCCTTCTTGCACCGGGAACATAACGACGTGAGCACCTGGTTGTTGGTATCCTCCTGCGCCTCGACCGGGCTTTTGTCTGAGTTGATGATCTGCTGCTGCACATGGAGCGGGGGGATAGGGGCGACGAGCCCATCGGTGTCGATTGACGTATTGGCATTGGCTTCATGTTTAATTCCGGAGTCGAGATATTCGTCTTGTTTATAATTCATGAGGGCTTGCGCAGACACCATGGGCTGGTTCTGCTGCTGGGGCTGGAGGTCGTACTTGCCGGGCTGTTGTTGGTGGGGCATGTTATTGGGGATCATTTGAACATGGGAGTTATCTACATGATTTTGTTGGTGATGCTGGTCTTGAGTAGAATGAATGTCGTTAGACGGTCCTTGATTAATCGAGTGATTTAACAGGGGATCCATCGATGTCTCCACTTGGAGAAATGGTTGGTCCATGGTTGAGTAAAGCAAGGAAAAGGAGGATATAAAAAGATTTAGCGAGGAAAAGCAAAAAAGATTTATATAGCAATTTAAGTTTTGGTTAAAAACGCCATCAATAAAAATCAATCCGACGGAGATGACACATAAATTATTACAAACTAGTGAAGATAACGTAGTTAATATCAACAAACCATTTAGGGGACAGGATGGCTGACATCAAATTTGACGTGCGTTTTTTATTGTTTACTGTAGGTAAATTACACTAGATTTTATTGGGAGGGTTTATACATCATACTACGAGATAGAGGCTGGGGCACTTTGTCGAAATATTGGAAATAAACTATTATGATTGGGGTTCATGTGTTAATCCAGGAACCGGCATTGTGTACCTTGTGACATCTTAAAGTATTTGTAGCAATTGCAAGCTGGAATTGTTGGATTACGTAAGTAAAAGAAAAATAGAATAAAAATAAGGTACAGCGTTTGTTGTTTGGAACTAGTTACACGATCCACATGGATTTAGTGCCACAGCCCATACGTTTGGAACCATGCTACGATTATACTCTTCTATTTTCTCCTTAATCTGCTCATAACTACCACCTATTATGCCATTTTCTTATCCTCCCACCCAGTTTTTAATTTTTACGTAAGGTTTAACATTTTGAAAGGTGCATCACATTTTTCCAGATTCAGGAATTTTTACAGACTATTTTTACACCTGACACTACAATGTGTAATTGTTTTTTTAACACTTTATTACTATGAAATATGGTCTAAACTTTGATTCCGGAATCTCCAATCTGAGCCTCTTATTCGCAATCATCTATTAAGGTTGAAACTATGCTGAACAGCCACTTGGATCTGGGTTTTCTCCGGATCCGGCAGGGGGACCATCCGTTTCACGATTTCCTATTTCAAGATGCGATTGCGATGACGTATTCACCCACAAATCACTCTTTATAGTTGCTAAGCGAGTAGATCTGTCCACTTTTATTCAAATTTTCTCTTGTAAAATAACCGACCTACTTCTCCTAATCGATATAGTCCAAACCCTACGAGCAAGACCCCCAAACTTTTCACGGATTTCTGCCACGCCAACGGGTGTTTCCCAAGGTCGACTTTGCCATTTTTGTCTTTGAAAAGCCCGTCGAAATTAAGGTATAGTCCACCTCCGATTGCCGTAATGCCTTGGATGGTCGTGCACGGGATGCATTCTTCTGGCGGTGGCAATGTGGTCGTAGACCCGGCCCCACTGCCACCCTCGAATATTTTCAAGATGTTACTTTCAACCATCTGGGAACTTTATCAACCGATGCCAGAGATTTTTCATAACCGTAGATTTTCGCACCGCTTCACTAATGTTAGCACGACCTCTTAGACGCTGGCCCGTGAAGGCTTTGAGACCCCGCCGCTTGTCGTACCAGTACAACCAGTACCACGTACCGCCGCAGCGGACTTGGCCGCGCCGCTTGTTCACGGCGACCGTTATTTTCGGCGGATTGGCCGGCGCCCTCTACTATCTCTATTGGCCCAAGCACACATTTCCGGCGCCAGTGGCCAAGGTGCTTCGCAAGGGCCTCTGGGCCGAGAGCGACAAGGGCGAGCATGACTACGAGCTCGCGTTGAAGCACTACCTCGAGGCGCTCCAGGTCTACGAGGAAATGGGCGTAGACAAACTCTCGGACGAGTATACCGGGGTCCAATTGAAAATCGCCGAGATGTTCGAGCGGCTCAACATGTTGGACGACGCCAACTTCTTGTACAACGAGATGGCCACCAGCTACTTGAAGGCGCTCACGGACCCGCAATTTCTCAACAACCCAGCAAATACGGAATTGAAGCACCATTTGATTCAGAAAGACCTCCGCATCGCCATCAAGTTGAGCGAGTTGAACACCGGCAACCACACGCTCTCCAAGGCCATCTTGTTCACCCACTCGATTCTCGCCACCGACGAAATCGAGAAGTTCTTGGGCGTCAAGTTGGGCGACATCAAAAATGATTATACCCCGGTCAGAAGACCCGACATCGCCATCCCATTTTTGGACGAGTACATTAACCTCATGAGCGTGCTTATAGCCAACAGCATCATGTTGGAGGACATCTCGTTTGCAACCGACTTGAACATCAAATTGAACAAATTGATGTTGGTGTCGAATTCCGAGCCCAAAAAAGTTCTCTTGAGTCAATGTAATCTCGGGTCGCTCCTCTACTTGCAGAGCGAGGTATTCGAGTTGAACATCATCAACTTGATGAAAAAATACGATCTTCCCGTTAAAAATGCTAATATCGAGCTGGTTGACGTTTCAAGGTTTACCGAGGATGATTTAAAGGCCTATAAAAAATTCCTTTTTAGTCGAACCAAATGCATTGAGCTATCAATAGACTCTTACGAAAACGTCCTAAAAGTGTCGAACAATTTGGTTGCCAAGGTCAATCCAGCCGACTCCCATATAACAGAAATTAACGAGATTATTTCGTTGTCTACGTACTCACTTGGAGTTATCAATTTGCATCAGCGGAATTTCGACAAGTCGGAGAGACTTTTAAGAGAATCCCGCGTCAAGTCAAAGCAGTGCAACTACGTTGAACTACTTGACGAGATCGAAAGAGAGTTGGATAAACTATTCAAGGAAAAAAAACTCTTGAAAGACGAAAGTGACGAACCAGTGCCTGTAGGTAACTAGACTTAATGTAAATACATTGTTATTCAGTAGTTGAACATGGTTATGTTGTTTTAATCATTCCGCTGTTGATCGTATTAACAATTGGTTGATGTGCTATTTAATGTTTTGGTTTTTGGTTAACCTTAAAGTTTATTTCATAAAATTTTATTTATTAAATCCTATGTCAATCTGACAAACGGTTTGGTAGCCAAGAGCTTTCACAGTCTGTGTTTGGTAAAACATGTACAGGACTACTATTACAAAAACAGTTACGATATTTATTTAAGTTAAGGTACCTCTTGTGGCGACAAAGGAGGTAGTTTCACCGCTGTCTTAACTCGATCCAAATGGGGCTATGATCAATTTCAGTTTGTAAAAAAAAAATGTTTCCGTTGGGGAGTAGACAAGAGCGGCCATTTGGATTTACAGAACGGTTGCCTAGAGGAATGGATATTTTACCAAGATTCCGAGAAGAGACGGGGCTCTAGTGCTAGTTTATTCAATGTTTAATTATTCCGTAGAGTTGGCATGGGGTATTTTATGGCTCTTTTTATAAATGCATTTCCGGTTAGCACATGGGCACATTCATATGCAAGTGTGTTAATTTCTGCGTATCTCATTTTAAATTATTCCACCAAATGGCTTGATTTACAGCTGACGAAAAAGGTAAGTGCTCTGAGATTCAGTGCACTGGCTCATGATTTGCTGATTATTTGCAGAAAATAAAACTTTCAGTGCCAAAGACTGAAAGAGCCGTTTCAACGGTTTTACCAGAATTACACTGCACCTAGCCGTCATGTACTGGAACACCGACTATCTAAGCGAATTACTTTCGGTCCCAATATGGTATTCATGCGAACCAATAATAAGGTTACGTTGGAAAAAAAATATTTTGACTATTTTGGAAGCTGCATTCGATCAGACAAAGCTTTCAATAGAAAATCAACCCATATTTATCTGATAAACTCCTGTGATCATGTCGATTTAGGACAAAAAATTAGTTGAAAATGATGCTGTGGCTCAATTGGCAGAGTTACGGATTCCAAATCCGTCGGTTGCAGGTTCAAGTCCTGTCAGTGTCATTGTTTTTTGCTTCTGGTACTTCTGTAGATAACCAGTGGTAACATCAATAAAGTGTATATTTAAATGAGCTATAATGGTCTATTGTCTTCGTCAAATTGGTCGTCATCGATATCGAATAGTCTCGAATCAGCATCGATGTTTCTTGCCTCTTCCTCATTGAACAGACCATCGGTTACATTGTCAGTGAACAGTTGGGCGGCGCCGCCTTCTTCGAGTTCTTCGTCGTAATTGTCACGGAAGTTGCCGAATAACTCTTCTTCTTCGGCGTCGATCTCAGGAACGTTCACATAGTTTCTGCGTCCTGGTCTGCGTCCGAATATCCGTCCTGTCACCTTCTCCAACATCATCTTATCGATGGAAATGACAGTCTTGAACACGGCAATGACCGTGGCGACCGTCGTCACACCACCTCTGACAATAAGGTTGACCACTTTGTCAACCTCGTTATTTTCTACGGGCTGGAAATCTCCATCTCCATCACCATCTAATCTGATCTGGCCAAATCTTTTGAATCCTCCGTTACGACGAATGCCTCGATCATACACAAACCAAGTGGCGAAGAAAAAGATACCAAGAGGAATTGCAATGATGAATAAGAGTTTTCCAAACCCGACGTCCTGGCCGTAGAATTTGTTGAACTCGCTGCTCTTGCCAGGACAGGCTTTTGGCTGGAAGGAGTCGAATCTTTTTCCTCCTTCACACGTAGAGATGGGGATTTTTCTATAACCGGTTGGCTGGAAGTACTGGAAGGCGTCGTTCTTACACATTTCCTTCTTGTGGTCAGCCGGCGAGAGACCTCTGATCAACTTACATGTGTCGTCGTTGTCTCTGTAGTAGTTGAAGTCACATTCAAAGTCTTTTCTGGTACAAGAACAGTTTCTACTGATCTTGAAACCGTCGATCAATGGGGCACTGCCGATGAAACAGTCGGTGATATGCTTGTTTCTTCTCAAGTACTTGGCTTCATGGCCAAACAAACAAGTGTCCGTCAATAAAGGACTTGTTGGCGACCAGTAGTCAAAGTCATCTGAATCAGGGTTGTCCAAGTCCAAAGTACATTGGCGTCTCTGGATGTTGGTGAAGTCAACGGCATAAGCAGTGGTCGATTTGCCGGTTTTGGCAAAGATCAAGAACTTCCGGGAATTGTCCGAAGGAACAGTAGCAAGATCTTCAACGTCCACCTCTTTGTCCGAGAACTCGTACTCGTGCCAGCTGGTGCCCTCATCCAACGAGTATAAGAGCTTGTTGGTTGGCTTGAGATAGTCAATCATCACAAGGATAGTACCTCTGTCACCGAATTCCCACATGTAGGGGCCCTTCTTGATCTCCATCCACGTCAAACCTCCGTCTTTACTTAAGAAGGTGTCACCCTTGTCCTTTTCGCCCAAAGTCTTGCCAACATTACCAATGGCCATGATCAAACCAGTGGCAGAAGGCGACGAGAAAGTGTCTCTGTAGTCGATTCTTTCAGTGAAGCCGTGAAGATTGAGCGAACATTCGGTGAGCGACTTGCCAGTACATTGGTACCTGTTGCCCTCCGAGTCTTTCTTTGGCGGCTCGATGTAGCCCCATTCACCACCATCGTTGTGGGTCATTTGGGTCTTGAGCTGCTTAGCGTCCTTCAGGTTGGGGTTAAACACGGTATTGGCAATGATCTTTCCCTCGAGACCTTCAATTCTATCGTAGTCCACGTAGCCCTCGCCGTTTCTGTTGACATAGTTGAGCGACAAAACGTACGACGTACCGTTGGAGTTCGATTTCAAAATAGCGCCGTACTCGTGGTGAGAGTTCTCCAGAGTGGTGACGTGCAAGAAGATTGCCTGTGTTTCCGAGTCCAACACGGTGTAGGCCACCTTGGAGTCGACTTTGAAATCAGCAGGGAACGCAGCGTCAGCAAACGTGGTACCGTCAACAGTGACCTTAGCATTCAAGAGGTTGGTCTTGGTGTCAATGGTGGCCACCACCACGAAGTAGCCAGTGATGGCGTGTCCAACAATGTCCTTCAACAAGACCTCTTCGTTCTTGAACTGGTCAGAGGACGACACCAAGTTGACCTTTTGGCCGTCGAAGACCTGACAGTAGATCAAGTCGTCCGCCTTGGGGTCGTATTCCTCCAAGTACGGAGAGATAAAGTCACAGAACTTGACGTCGCTTCTGAGCTTGGAGAACGTACTACCCCCATCGACCGTGAGATGGGCCGTGACCTTGCAGTCCACTCCACCGGATCTACAGTCCACGGCGTAGTAGATGTATTTCAAAGGATCCGTCTTGTGGAAAGAAAGCAATCTGCCGCTGAAGTTGATCGGAGAAGTCTCCGGCGTCTTTATGATCTTGTACGAATTACCAGAGTCGGTCGAAAAGTACAACGCCTTGCTCGAGACCAAGATGACTTGGCCAGGCACAATGCCCGTGTAGTACGTGATGAACTCCTCGCCGACTGGGACTTTGACGAACTCCAAGCCACCAGTTCTCGAGCCAAAAATGCGGCCATCTTTGGTCAACACGACAACATTCTCGCCGTTGTAGTTGGTGCCTTGCTCGATATACGAGTACTGCTGCATGTGGCCGTCGAACTCAAATTTCTTCGAGGAAATCAACTCTTTCCAGAAGGTGCCTTTATGTTTATCAACATAATCGGAACACTTGATTTTATGGGTAGCAACAAAGTCCTTTAACGACTTCTTGCCGAGCTCACACTTGTTGCCGTCCACCTTGACCTTGTCTGGCAAGGACAACTCTTTTCTGCGGTTGCCCTCGCAAAGATCGACAATCGACTCTTTGTCTTCGGTACACTCGCCGTCGTCGGTGGCCTTGAAACCGGCCGCACACTCGAAATCGGCGGTGGTACACTCACAGGGCTCCTCGACAATCTTGACATCGTCGAATATATGGCTCATGAGACACTTGGCGTCCTGTTTTCTTCTATTAAACTTTTCCCGGTGGCCGTAAACACACAATGCAGTTTTTTCGTTGTAGGGAACTCTGGCGTACACCTCCTCGAACTGGTCGTCCGAACACTTCTTGCCACCAAAGGCTTCGGCAAAGTCGATGGCGTAGAGCGCTTCGTCAAACTCGAAATCGTTCTTGTTCTCAGGAGTTCTGTCGATCATGCCTGAGAAGAGGAACTTCATCGTGGTGCTGTCGATGGTCGTGGTCAAGAACAACGGGAACACGGCGGTCTCGAGCTTCATGGTAGACCAGGTCTTGCCCTGGTCGAGCGAAAAGTGAAGCTCGTTGGTGCTCATGTCGTCAGTGCCGTAGTACGGCACAGCCGTGATGATGTTACCGTGGTCGCCGAACGCAAACAAGCAGGGCTGGTCCAACACGGCGGTCCACGTCACACCACTGTCGCGAGAGAGATAGGTCTTCATTTTTTTGATGTCGGGGGTCAAATGGTCGCCCGCAGACCCCACGGCCATCAAAATGCCCGGCGTGGGGCCCGTGACGAAGTCTCCCTCGCCGTCACGGGTCGAGGGAGTGAACACGTGCAACGAGCAGCCCTTGTCGTAGTCGCAGTTGCTGTCGTCGACGATTCTCAAGGGGTCCCAGGTCTTACCGTCGTCGAGAGACATTTTCGACACGACGCCGCCGAAACCGCCGCCCACAATGAGGTTGGGCTGGTGGTCGGCGTCGCCGGGCTTCTCGTCCCAGCCGTTGGCGATCCCGGCCCCGGCGCCCGGGGGGGGGGTTTTTATTGGGGCGGTTTGCCCCGTTGGGGGGGCCGGTT